>VNJY01000772.1:5126-84590 GCA_008042715.1 Drosophila bocki
CCCTCCCAGATCGCTCCATCTCCCCCCCCCCCCCCTCACTCTTGTGCGCTCTGGCAAGCTGTGCGTGCTACCGATTCTGTTTCTGCTTCTCCTTGTGCTTCTGCTTCTGCCTGTGTGCTTCTGATTCTGATTGGGATCGTGCTGGGGCCGGAGCGCTGAGATACAGATACTTGTTGTACTCGCTGTCGCTCGTTCGCCTCGCATTCGCACGAATGAATATTTGTATCTCGCAGATTGTTTTAGTTTTAGTTTTCCTTCCACTTGATTCCGTCGTCGCCTTCGCGTTCGCGTTCTTTTCTTTTGTCTAGCCTTTCGTATCGTATCTTTGCAGTATCGTATCGCCGAGCTGAGCGAGAAATCAGTTTGACGTTTTGCTTTGACAGGCAACCGTCGATCGTGGATCGCGGACCGCCGACCGCCGCCGAATCTCGTGGATCTTGGGCGTTGCGTTGCGTTGCGTTCCGCCGGTCGCCGTGAGCGAGAGGGGGGGTTTATATCTGATTATTCAGCAGCGTAAGCTATATATGTACATACATGTTTGTATAAAATGAGGGGGTGCCACCACCCAGGTTGCACCACCCGCTGACCAACAAAATTTACTTATCTCCGCCGGATCCGAATCCGAATTCGAATCCCAGCCGATTTGTGATCAATATGTGACTCTGTTTTGTGTGTGTATATCGTATGGCAGAGGGGTGCGTGTGTGCCAGGTTCAGATTGAGTGTTGGCCGTAAATGCGAGCCAATTGTATCTGGCAGATACGTTGTGCCGTGTGTTATCGCTACTGCTTCAGCTACCGCGTCGCTCCGCTGTCGCAATTATTGTTATTTCGAATGCATCGTATCGTCGCATCGGAGCTAATATAGTTTATATATTTTGCCAGGCGACTTCTCGGAGTCGCCACATATTTTCGCCTCGGCAACGTCAACAACACATCCGTGCTGTGAACGTGACCTCCCGCGCATTAAAATAAATTCTAATTTGTTGAAGAAAAGAGCAGCGAAAAATGTTTTGTTATTGTTATTGCAAAGAAGTGCTGGCTTGAGTATCTACACACGCGCACACTCGCACACCTGCATATCTATGTCGGCGACTGTGTGTGTGCGTATGTGTATGTGTGTGAGTGCTGGTTCGCGTATGAAGCAATATTCATTATGAGTGCGAGTGCGTGTGGTGTCGTCTGCCCATTGTGTTTATGTGTGTATTTGTTTAATTTATATCTAGAGTCTGATATAAATATTAAAATAAAAAGAAATATATATATGTTTATATATATGTATATTGTATGTGCATAAAATATCAGAAGCAACAGGCGGCGAAAGCAGCAACTACCAGCCAAGCGACAAATTTTTGGTACGTCAACAGATAATGTATTGTATATGTACTTAAGTTGGACATTTTTTTTTTTTTTTTTTGGGTATTCGCTTAATTTGCGAACGTTCTCTGCCTACACCATTACACGCAGGCACACAGGAGTCGAGGTGGGGTGGGGTGGGGTGGGGTGAGGTTGAGGTTGGGTGGTGCTTCCCAACCATCATCATCCATCTATTCCCATCCAACCACCAATCTTTCCATACACCCCAAAAGGTCCCCTCTATAGTGGTTTGTACACAAAGAAAAAGATATTGTGAGATATTTTGGAAAATATTACTGACTTGGTTATAATATAAGAAGAGATTTCCCATCTTTAGCGATTTCTGATCATTTTTATAGTCAGATCTTAGAAAACATTAACTTCTTTTGGAATTATCCTGTATTGCAGGTTTATAAATTAATTACAAATATCTATTCTTGTTAAGGCGGAAATTGTTTATTTCAATTACTTGGAGAGGTGTCTAAAAGTATGCAATGATATATGTATATGTATATATATTCAAATGGTTCCTTGTATTTCCTTGGATTATGGATAAATATATATAAATTGTAATATCCCTTTAAGGGTATTGTAATTTCAGTCAGAAGCTATTTATGCAGTGAAGGAGTCATTTCCGACCCTATAAATCATATATATTCTTGATCAGCATCAACAGCCGAGTCATTCTAGCCAGGTCAGGAAAAAAAAAAATTTTTATCATTTTTTATAAAATTTGATAAGGGGTTACATCATTAAAACTTTCAAAAACTTGACAAAAATTTTAATTTACAAAAAATTAAGATTAGTATGCAGATTTCTTAAGCATTTTTTGTTTAGTTATTAAATTTTTAAAATTCAATTTTCCCGAAAAAAAGACACTGCCTTATTAGAATAAAAATTATTTTATAAAATAATTAATTATTTTATACATTTATAATTAAATTGAATTAAACTAAATGTTATATAATTAAAATAAATGTAATTATTTTATACATTTATAATTAAATTGAATTAAAATAAATGTTATATAGGAAATACAAAAAATGTTATATACATCAGTGGCACTACTCGTACGTTCAAAGTCCAAATCCAAGAATTATAACTTATATTTATATAGAAATCCAATAACTTGCCCCTACGGTATCTCTCAGTGCATTCAAATTCCTTTGTATTATACAAGCCACCTTGGAAGTGTCAACGTCTCTGGTCTCTCTGCTCAGTTTTCAAGCGAGTGCCCTCCAAAAGATCATAAAATTAAATGAAATGAAATAAAAAGTGAACAGAAAAAAAAATGAAATAAAATAAAATTGAAAATTTTCATGCAACTGGCGTTGCAAAAAACATTTTGCAGTTTTTAATTTAGTCACCGCCCGTCTCCTTCTAACTCACCTGACTTCTTATAGGCGCGACAGAGGCATAAAAATCGCTTAAAATGTTGCCGCTGCCGCCGGCTAAGAGGGGGTCAGGCGGACACAGGTGAGCCATGATGCCCATACTTGCCATAAACAATGTGAAAAATATCATTCCGTACTTATAAACAAGCAACAATAAGTTTGCAAATTGCGTTCGCATTTCGCTTTTCGTGCTCCGTGTTTCGCATTTTGCATTTTGCATTTCTGCTGCTGCCAAAGTTTCTGTATCTACTTGTATTTTATTTTATTATTTTTGTTGTTGTTGTTTTTTTTTTCGGCTATATCCCTCGTGGACTGACCCATTTCGTCGATTATCTAATGCCTCGGCACTGGTGTACGCACACAACTAAATATTTCTTTTCGTTTTCACTATCTGCGCGATAGGCTGTCGCCCCAATCAGTTGGCTGACTTAATTAATTCCCGATTTTAACTGTTTATTAAAATGGATTGTTGTTGCAGCTGTAGGTGGCTGCTATTGTTAACAGCAAATAAATCCGAGCCGCTCGCGTGCATACTGATTGGGAATTTTCAACGGGGCAATCTGGCGAGGGCGGTGGAAGTACCCTTCCAAATGTATATTTATGGCAGGTTATGCAACCTGCTGGCAATGGCAATAGCAAAATCCACCCAGAGGAGTGCTTCCTCGAACTCTATACCATTTGATGGTATTGTCAACTAGTACTTTGGGGGGCAATCAGGCAATCGTGCTCTGCCATTTTGTTATATATCTCACTTGAGATCGGTGAGGGGGGCCCTTTGAAATGCAAATTGCCAACGGGCAAACTCTTTGAAACCACCGGAAAAACTCGCCCCTATAGATATTGTAAGCAGCCTATTTATATATAGTATATATATGTTTGTAGTCTTTCATGTACGATATTAATTAGGCGGGGTCCAACCTTCCGCCGCCTGTAAACGATTAGTCGTTGCCGTTCCATTGTGAAGCCTCAAGGTTCCCCGGATCGAGGATTCTCAAACTATATATTTTAGAGACTAATAATGACGCACGTTCTGTACATGAAATATTCTTTGGCGAGACCACCGTGAAGGTTGTCCCTAGTTGGAGGACACACCGAGAAATAATTATAAATATCAAATAATGGGCCATTAAGTTCTATATTCGGTGGGCTCCAGGGTTGCCCATTATGGAAGTGAAATATAATTTTGTTGTGGCAAAATTTCTTAGATTATTTAACACAATTTCTTTTGTTTTGTTATCTTTAAGATACACAACTTTTTGTATTTTTTATTATAGCAAATAAATAATAAGTTATATATTCCTGAGTTGCCCTTTATGGAAGTGAAATATAGTTTTACTGTTGCAAAAAATGATTAGATTATTTAACATTATATCTTTTGCTAAGGTATCTTTAAGATACACATTTTTTATATATTTTATTACAGTAAATAAACAATTAAATTTGGGAGCACTGATATATTATATCAAAAGCCAATAAAAATAACCATTTTTATCTAATAAACAAAGTTCTATAAAAAGTTTATCACATAGTATTTTCATTTAATAAAGATAACCCTAAGGTTAATAGGTTTTTTAAAGAACAGTCTTCATTATTTATTATGTATTTTCTACATTTTTTTTTATCAATACCTTATATTTGAGTTTAAAGTTAACATAAAAATCTCTGATAACTTCTCATTTAATTAACTTTTAAACTAATTAGCCATTTGTAATAGATCTCTGTAGACTGCTCAAAATCAAGTGTCTGGCACGCCAAAACACCTAGATAACAAAGTGTTGTATATAGACGATCGATCGATCTACCGATCGGATTCCAATCCGTATGCAGTAAACAGAAAGCTGCAAACAGCTGCAAGGCATCAGCTTGCAAAAAAAGAGAAAAAAAAAACCATTAGATACAAAATGGCTTGAATGCGCTTCGCCGCCATTCCATGTCCATGTTCCATGTTCATCTTTTTTTTTTTGGCCTCGGCCAGGTTTCCTATATGGAGCGGCGGCAACGGCTCCGTCTCCAAATACACACTCGCCTCGTTCCTCGTGCTCGAGTACATATTGGTAGGGAATTCTATTAGGGGCCAAAACGCTGGCATGGCATCCTGCTGATGATGCTATTATACAAATACCCACAAGCACCTGCATACTAATAGCTTCGGGGCCAACATCCGTGACTGGCTGCATCTAATGAGTTGACGTTGACGTTGGGGGCACGCTAATAGAATTTGGCACTCCTCAGTGCTCGGTGCTTGGTGCTCGGTGCTTGAGCTTGCCTTTGGTTGCATACCAAGAGGCGCCGCAGTGCCAGGAGCTTCAGGAACTTCGGGACCTCAGGAACTCTAGAAACTCGGGCTATAAGCTATGCCCTGGCTGAGCAATTGCAATTGCCTTGCCCGCTTACCCCCGCTGGCAGAGCCGTAAACAAATTATGTTACGTCTACACAGCGTTCGTTATTTATTTGAAAACTTAAATGAGGCTGAGTGAACAGCGAAAGCCATTACTTGTTCATTTTAATATGGTCGGGCTAAAAATAATTTGTTTAAATCAACAAACACACCATAGAATGATGTGTGTGTGTACGGGAACTGATTCTCGTCTCATCTCCATTGTGTTTCTTCATAGATTGGGATGTCGGGGATGAGATGCTTCAAGCTGATTCTGATTGTGCACGGTGGAAAAAAGATATAGCTAAAAACTATAAGAGATACATATAAATTTTAAGCAAAAAATTATGTTTAAAATGTTCGGAATTGTCCAATTCTGTAAACCTATTTGATTTAGATTATTTTCAAATATTCAAGAGGACCAGTCAAGCTTATAATTATTATTTAATATCAGTGTGGCCAAGTAAGCTTTAAATGTTCTTTTTGTCAGTCTGACGTCAGTGTTACTCCAAGCTAATTTTTGTTCCTAAAAACACAATAAAATCTTTAAAATACTCTTAAAGAAATTATGTAAACCAGTGAAATACCTTTGCAATTATGCTAAGCCCAAAAATGGGAGCTACTTTGATTTAGAAATTATTACCAGAAATTTCCCCAAGTGTCCTTATGTTGCCGTTACTGCCATTGCCTGTCTTCCTGTTGGCGTCTTCTGTTGTGACGCCTTTTGTTTTTGGCCCAAACAATGCAAACGAATTCAGACAGAGGAACGACAACAAGTGTCCTTATGGATGTGGATGTTGGATGCTGGATGCTGGATGCTCGATGTGTTTATGTACGAATGCAGATGAAAGACAGCCTTTCCCTTTAGCAAGTCAATCAACGTCGCCGGGGATAAGGACTAGGACTATCTCATCCTACGAGGAGCGCCCTTCAAATTGTTTTCCCCTCCTTGTCCCAAAAACCAGACAGAAGACATTTCACTCACAGACTTAAAGGAGTGGGAGCTAAAACCAGTTGAAATGGGTACGACTTTCGGTGACTAATCTGAAGTATTCAGTTGGGTTCATATTCCATATCAGTTGATTTGCCTCGTTTCGCTTTCGTTCAAGTTTTATCTAAATATTTAAAATTGGTTAGCAAGACACGAGCGAGCGACAGAGGGTCTTTTCTTTTTCTATTTCGCCTGCCCCAAGATAAAGCCAGAATGACAGCCGGAATGAGAACAGAACAAGGGCGACACCGACACCGACATCGACATCGACATCGCCGTCTCAGATACCGGGAGCTGTATTATATATGACACCCTACAAATCCGCACAAGTCAATTGTTTGATACGTGCCACCGAGGGCTTGGACTATCAAGTTTCGCCAACTTTTTTTGGGGACCAGATCCCAACTTCAACTCGAACTTAGTATGGCAGACAGGAGTCCAAGCACGAGTCCGAGGCGAAAGCAAATCGCAAACATAACTCTGACGGGGCATTATTCATATGCAGCCAGCTGGTCACGTCCAAGGGCCTTGCCTTGGCCCAATAATCATTGCCAATATTTGGGCTTTATATGAATTTATAACAATTGCCAAGAGTTTCTTTTTTATTTTACTTTTGTGCGGGTGCTCTGTCCATATTCGATGAGAGTTTCAATGGTATAGCCACTGAAATGGGGGTCTCTCGACACCACTACTTAATATACTCGTAATGCACTGCAACTCGTCATTTATCACTCGGCCTTATCAATGTCAATTAAACTATTTTAACTAATTAAGCTGGGAATTATCCAAAAAACAAGAGACAGAGAGAGAGTTCAGGCCTTAATGTAGGTCAGTTACTGCCTTGGCTACGGGTTGATGTAGAAGAGTTGCTCTAATGATATTTATTTAACTTGCCTTGGGTTATTATTGTTTAATTGGGCAAGTTATTAAGGGCTTAAGGGCTTAGTGAAATTAAATAGAGATTGCCATTTTTAGTTGATGAAAATCTCATTAAAAAAGTATTTGCTTTACGGAATGTAAGCTCAAGTCTTTTGTAGAATGAAAATTATATTTACTAATTACATTTCATTGAATATTACGGCTGGACAGCAGCTTCCAACTAAATTAAATTTAAGCTGCAGTCCACTTGCATATATTTTCACTGAATTCATTGCATTTCCCTGGCATTTCTATTAATTTTTCCTCCCATTTTTTTGTTCCTTTGCAGTTTTTGCGGATCATGTGACCAGTAGCTCCCGCTGGCCATCCATCAGTCAATCAATCAGCAGCACCGCAGCCCAAAAATGTTTCAATTATGTTATCGCCAGCAACAACAACGACATCGTCCAGAATCGAAACCATCGAACCAGAGCAGAGCAGAGCTGCCCAGGCCAGGCGCTACAGAGGAGGAACTAGCGTAAGCCAAGGAATCCCACGAATTCGTAGACCAAAGTCGCTGTCAAAACCGAGACTAGCACCAAATAATCCACAATCACAAGGCAACCGAGAGCAATTTAGCATAGCAACCGCACAGGAATTAGCCAGAGAGGGCACACAACCAGAGACCGAGTCAGAGTCGGTGTCACAGTCAAAGGGCAGAGCCAGTCCAGGATCAGAAGCAGGACTTCACCATGGGCTGCTCGCCAAGCACACTGCCCGCCCCAAATGCCGCGGGCGGAGGAGTAGGAGGAGCCCCCGGTGGCCAGGGATCCCTTCCATTGGATGCCACTGAAAAGGATGGCAGTCGTTTGTTTTGCATCAAGCTTCGACGCAGTCGCCTGCGTCGCTGCAGCTGCGGTGGAGTGACCTTGCAGGTGCCCAACGATGGCAATGGCAGCACTGCGGGCAGCGGCACCGGCGACAACCTGTGCGGCCAGGTGCTCCTGAATCCACTGCAGACCAAGAGCGAGGCCGACTATGAGAAGGTAACCGAATACCCGGTGGCGGCATCTTTAAGCCAGCTTTCATCTAACTCTCGTCTCTCTACCCCGCAGCTGAGCACTGGCAAAAAGGACTCGATTGTGACGGTGGCTGCCCTGGGCAACTTCACACACAGCGTGGTTCGACGGGCCACTGGGAGTAAGTATTTCACCTCTGGGTTCCCCCTCACCGCAGGCATCTGTATACCATATTTATTGAGCTGCACAGAAGGACAAATTAATGGGAGGAAAGAAGTCGAGTTCGAGTTCCAGTTCCTTTGAATGCACTGAAAAACGCTCATTACGAAGGCTTATAGTTGCAGGGAAAGTGGTAAAACTTTTGTGGAAAGGACTTTTCTATGGAAATATGAAAAGGAAATATGGAACGATATTTTTTTGAGGAATTGTCAACAAGTTAACAAAGGATGTACATAGTATAATAGCCAATTCGGAATAACTTCTTTGGGGCTTGAACATATTTCTTGTGTAAAAAGAACTCACTATATTTTTATATGAATTTCCAAAGAGGCTTGAACAATTTCAAAGTATTTTGTAGGGAATTTTCAACATTTTTATAAATATAAATATTTAAAAAGCAAAGTTGGTTGAGGGTTAGAACTACTGAATACCCTAAGATTCTACAATAATTTCTATGAAATATCCTAAAATCATGTTTTATTTCCCAGTGTCTCATCAGAATATAAGTCTTTGTAAGCATAACTGCCTTGATACCCTTTTATTCCAAGACCTTCCTTCGGTTAGCTCTTTTTGTAGTTCAATTTCCTTGTTGATGATATTTTCTTCCCTGTAGAATCTTAGCTAACTATAGCTGTACGATTCTTTCTCTAATCTGAAGTGAGGCTACTCCACCTTCAAGAGCTTCCGCTGTGCTCGTCGATAGGCACACTTATAAAGGTACTTATTAATGGGAAACTGAGAATGGGTTAAACATTTCCTTTTCTTCGGATTTATCGGAAGATTTATGATGCTTTACCTACGGAAACAATCAATCTCAAGTGGCTGTTATAAGTTTTGTAAGATAAAAAGTGAATTAGATTGATTAGGGAAATTGGTTTCTGATTTAGTAAGCTATAGTTGATGATCTTGCAACTAAATCTTAAATAGGGGAAAAGGGTAAAGAACCTTTTTTCCTTTTGATATGTAACCCTAAATTATATATAGGGACTGGAGAAAGTCTTCATTATCTTCGTCTTCTAGGAATTATTTCCATAAAGGTTTTCATTGCTTCCTTACTTGACCCCACTTTCCATAGGGTATTATCGATTCCTTACGTTACCTTCTAAGCTTCGTGTTCAGGTAATTCGATCCTCGTCTCGGAAGAGTCAGCTGGCGCTTGTCTGAGCTTCAAGCGCAGCTGTTTTGTGCCGACATCCAATTAACAGCTTCTCCGCCGCCCTCGCTCTCCATATCTCTCTCAAACGCTCTCTAGTGTCGCGTTTCAATGAAGCAAGAGCGAGTGAGTGAGCATCAGTTGAAACTTGATCGCTCTTGGCAAACGGATCTCCCACAGAGAGAGAGAGAGAGTGGGAGAGCTCCAGTGGGTGTTGGGGCACAGAGAGAGAGCGAGCTTATCGGCAAAGCTCTTGGCGGCAACAGCTGCTCCCCATTTATGGAGTTCAGTTGTCGCTCTGACGACAGACTGTTAAAACGGATTATTTTGGCCCACAGAACCACACAGAAAAATAATGTTAAATCGGAGAAGTTGGCTATAACTCTCTGTAGTCGAGTTAGCGAATGGGTAAACGCCGCGTGTGATATGTACTAAATAAAAAGTGCTTGGCTATCCCGAAAGTGTCCCAAAAAAAAGGCCAAATGCAGTTGCAAAAGACCTGCCAAAACTGGTAGCTGGCTAACGCGGCCTAATGCAGCAGTGCCGCCAATTTGGATTTGGCCAAGTCGTGCCGTGATCACAAAAAAAAAAAAAGAAAAACATGCTGTTCAACGCATATAACATATAACCCAGGGCCAACTGGTCGTCGATCCATAGCGATTGCAATTAAAAAACGCATAGAGCCCCGAGTAGCCGTACTCGAAATTGTAAATCGAACAAGCGAATAATATTGCTGGGCTGCATTCGGTGTTGGTTTCGGTTTCGGCGGTGGCTTTAGGTGGAAAAAAACAGCTTAGCGTGCTCTAAAATACAACAAAAGCGTACATATTACCCACCCATACTAGCGTCCGTATCGAAGTATCGAAAAAGTGTTAAAAATCAAAACAAACTTCACAACTAAGTGTGCCAACAGACTCGGCAGCAACAACAAGTGTAACGAGTGTATCTTATAGGTTGCCCAGCTGAAATCTCTCTCATAAGCAGAGATTTAGATACTTGTATCTGTTCCTTGCTAGTTGTATTTTGTAACTAAAAGATCCCTGCAAGAATCCACAAGTACCCTCCCCTCTTAGTCTAAAGAAATCCTCAATTAATATATGCAAAAATTCACATGACAATATGTATATCTGGTTTTATTTTTTGTCGTCACAGCAGCCGTATAAGAACCGTAGGAGAGCAAAGTTTACTCAGAGAGCCTTAGCACTCTTCTTTTCCATATTTAATTGAACGCGATCGGATCGATCGATCGATCGTCGCTCTCACGAGCAGGCTGGCCTGGTAAACAATGAAAACGCCCACGGAATGGCGCCAAAACATCAATCAAAGCCAAGGAAAACAAACCAAAACGATCACTCGACGACGCTACACTCACTAGCCTCGCCGACGATCCATTACGATGACGGGCTAATCCCACGCGTCAAAGCCCTGCCAGCTTATCAGTTTTCCACAACAACCTTTTTATTTTTCTTTTTTTTTTTTTTTGGGAAAGAAGAGCGATGATGAACGGTTTTGCTAGGACCGCATTATAGTGCGATTTTTAGGAGGTCTTACACAAATTACTTTCTGTGTTTAGCCACGTGAAGGGGCCCAGTTCGGCGGAGATTAGATTACCGCTGGATACTCCCGGTTCCTATCAATATATGTTTTTTTTTTCTGTATATATAGTGTCCAGTGTGTGCGGCTATCAAAGGCGAGTATCGCTGAACCAAGAAGATCGCCTGGCGTTAGATAGAGCCGGGGACACTCTCTCGGTCTCGTTCTCGTTCTCGTTCTCGTTCTCCCCCTCACAGATGTAGATTGTGCACGCGTTTCCCCCCACTGTCCCTCCCCTTATACCCATGTATATCGCCTATCCCTATCTGCGGCTGTATCTGCATCTGGCCGAGCCAGCGCCAGCGGCAGCACCTGTATCTGTATCTCTGTACCTGTAGCCAGAGCAGTATCTCACCCCCTCAACGCACACACAGGCCTAAACATCTGAATACTATGAGCAAACTTGCCTGATATTATCTTATCACAAATTAATTGGTCGCCATGACAACGGCCAAAAGGCGCAAAAGGCCCCGAAAAGCAACCCGGGGCAAGTGATCGGCCAGTGGGAATGTTGGTTAGCCCCTGCTAATCCTCTCTTTGTATTAAAATTAAAATGTCCGGCTCTTGTGGCCATTCATGGGGAGCTTGGCACTGCACCTGTCGGCTAAGCGCCTTAGATACGACACACAGCGAGAAAATAAACCTCATTTCTGAGTAAACAAAGTTTGGGGAGCTTATTAAATAATTTGTATTTAAAAGAAGTCTGGCAAGCATTAAATTTATTATTAGTTACATTTTCCCCTGAAACTGTAAATACAAAGTTTGAAAAGTATCGTTGGCTTACTTTTAATTAAATTAAATACAGTCTTCCTAGGATTAAATTATTAAACAAAAACTCACTTATATATTCAACACTTTTCACTCTGCAGATACAATTGTATCTCTTGGATAGACGACAGACCCAACAGACCGTTAGTTTGGCTCGCAGCGCACCCTTCGCCTCTGTCGCTGTCGCCGTCGCTGCTCTGCCACTGGCGGCAGTTTCAAAATCCGTGCGAGAATTATCATCTGGCAAACAGTTCTTCATACCGGATTAGAACGGACGTTTTTCCCAGTCCGGCTCGCGCTCCACTTGCTCCATTTTCCACCGCAAAAATATCCATTTGCATTTTCGTGCCAATCCGGCTTTGTGGCGCCCCCAGTAAAGTCGAGTTTTCCTACTCTCTGTATCCCAGTCAGCCAAAATCGATCAGCTCCCAGTGCCAACTAGCCGTGAAATCCACATTTAATGACTCTGGTTACTCGCCGTGTTAATTGTGCTTTTGAGTCCGTCGTACTATGTGCAGTCGTGTGAGCCCAGGCAGTAAGTATATGTGCCAAGTTGTAGGCCAAAGTAGAGGGGATATATAGACCTAAAAATCGAATTAAATCCAAGCTGGAGCCGGAGCCTGTTGCTGCGACGTCAGCCCAGTGGCTGCTGGCCGCTTTTTATCTAAACAATTTATCGATTTTCGTTTAGATTACAACGCGTGTACCCATCCAACTTCCCCCTCTCGGCTCCCGTCTCTAGCCTCCGAAAAAAAAACACAAACGATAAGATACACTCGACCCATTTGAATAAGCGCAAATATAGTGTCCCCACCGCCGGCCGGGCTTATATATACGAGGCAAACTCTGGGTACATTGTACATGGATCTCAGTGTCGGCGGTGGGTACGGTTGTGGGTACTTTCCCTGGCTAGTTTTTGTTTATGCCCCAACTGGGCTATTTATATTAAGTGTGCACACATGCTGCCATATCTGCTGCGAGCACTAAAACTAAATGCTCTCTCATATGTACTATATGCATGTGGGCCAGTTTATCATTACGCACTAATTGTGTGAAATCAATGCCGCAGACAGATAAAAGCAGAGCCAAGCCAAAGCCAAAAGCAGAAACTGAAAAGCAAAAGCAGCAAGTTGACAGCATAAACAGTAACTCAAAAGCAGAAGCAGTAACTGAAAAGCATAAACAGTAACTCAAAAGCAGAAGCAGAAACTCAAAAGCATAAACAGCCCCTAAAAATCACAAAGCAAAACAGGAAGGAAAACAAACTATAAATGACAATTAACATAATGCCACGGGAATAATCCAAATTTGTGTGACTTCATTTGCAAAAAAAAACAAAAAATTCTCATACAAACATATCGCGAAAACCACGAGTAAATAAAAAAAATAAAGAAAAAAGCAAAAATAAAGCACAAACAATGATAATATCCAGCCAGCCGAATTTGGCTGGATCGGCAACGAGCACGACGCCGTCGTCGTCCACTAATCCCAGTTCCAATCCCAGTTCCCATACCAATCCCAGTGCTGCCGCTGCCCACATGGGCGACGAAAGTGTTCCAAGCAATTGCAATTGCAATGTGGGCGTGGACCTGGTTGGCATTGGGGCCAGACAATCCCCGGTTCCCGCCCTGGAAGCTGCTGGCAGAGATTCATTAATGCGTCCGGCCTCCGATGAGTCCGAGCTAAATGTGGGTAAGGTTACCTCTCCTCCTTGGGGGGTTAAAGTTGAGTTGAGTTTGATGATGATGCGGTCAACAGGGGAGACGACCCTGGGTGTGTGTGTGGGAGGATTAGTTTCGTGGTTGAGCTGCTTAATTCTCTGGAATTTTAGCTAGTTTGGGATTTTCACCTGGTTTTTTAATAGTTCAAGCAAGTAATTAAACTTTCCACTGTTAAAATAATATAATACAGAGCAATTTCGAAGAACAGCTTTCTTAGTTATTTGCTTATTTACATAACTGAACGTAACATAAAATATAAAACAGGCTTATTTTTAGAGAACAGCCTGCCTTTAAATATTTTTATATATTTATGCCACATAAAGAAAATAACGATTTAAGCACCTTTAGCTCTTCCAGCCATTAATTATAAGAAAACAAATAAATCCCCGGCAGGACTTGGGTTGGCATTAAAAACAAGAAAAACCCCAAGACAAGACAAAAACCTTAAATTACTTGTTGATAACTTTAATTTGCTTGCTGTGGGAATCCGCACAAAAGCCTTCGCACAAATTCCGCTACAAGAAAAGTTTGTTTGGTCAATCAGAACCTTAAAAATTGCTTGGGCCTAAGCATACATAACTTGCAAGAAGCCACAGAATTTTAATTTCCTTTAAACTTTTCTCAAGAATTTCCAGAGAAGGTGGTATACACTTCTTACTCCAATATGCCATGAAATTCCTTAATTATGTACATTAAAGATTAAATATAAAATGCAAAAGATATACTGCTTGAAAAAAGGTCTTAAAGGATTGAAAGTATAGGTATTTGTAGTGCTTTGAGGTGAGCTTAATGATATGGTATTCTATATCTTAGGCTTATTTTTAATTGTTTGCTTAGAGATTTAAAGGTATTTTAGCCTAAGTATTAATAGGTTATAAAATATATATATTAAACCTTACTTGGAAGTACTTTCCTTATCAATATTTAAAGTTTTTAAATAGTCTCCCTTGTTAATTGTGTAAATATAACTTTCAGGGCAATATGTTAGGGGTTAAAAATTCTAAAAAACTCACAACTTTTAATTATTTGAACATGAAAAGTTTGTTTCATAAATTTCCCAACTTGTTTACGGTTGTTTAATATTTTCCATATGCAAAAAAAAAAAAAAATAATGGGGATGCTGGTCAGCCATTGAAGTCCTGCTTCTCATTAAGTGAAATACAATTTGCCGAGCTTAGTTCCTTGGGGCTCACTGCTCAGTGGGCTGGAGTGCCTCCGTTGACAGTTCAGGAGCAGCTTCCCTAAGGACAGCCCTCGTACCCTTTCGCAGGGGACACACACGCGTGTGTGGGGGCTGACTGCCCGTTCGTTTATAAAGTGTTTCTGAAATGCCAACGTTTATAATTAAATAAAACGTGCAACAAGAGGAATTAATGTGCGTGCGTGTCCCTGCCAGAAAGTGTTGGTTACTGTGTGTGTGTGGTGTGTTTGTTGTGTGAGTTTGTTGTGGGTTTTGGGTGACCATTCATTTTGATTGTGGGCGTGCGGGCATTTTGCTCCCCAAAAGTATGCAGCCTGCCGCTACGCCCAGAAATGTAGCATACTTCTTTGGAGAATTTCCACCCCCTCCAAACCTTCCTCCCTTCTGTAAAGCAATTTCCCTCTAACTCTATATGACCTTTTTTTTTTTGCAGGCACAGGCACCTCGGGCACCAGTTCATCCGGCGGCGGCAACAGCCACCGCCACCGCAAGTCATCGCTCGCCCTCGCTTTAACCCCGGAAGATGAGCCAATGGACGTGTACCAGGTGAGTCCGGGATCTGGTGAGAGAATCATAGCGAACCACATGGGTGTTACGTCGTCTGATAAGGTATCTTATCACGGCCAACTATGCTCTCCGCTCTGCGCTCTCTCTCTCTCCGCTGCGCTGCGCTTTTCGCTTTACAATTTCGCTTTAAATAGCCGCTCACCCATACACCCAGACGGTGTGGTGTGTGCTTTGCCTATAAACAATAGGGGGCTACCAGTGAAATCAAATCAATTAACATTGAAGGTGGGAAATCAAAAGGCAAAGAAAGAGATTACCCCGATCGGAAGACAGACGACGGACGACAACGGACGACGGAGAACGGAGGCGACTCACTACGTTTCGTTTTTAGTTCAATGTGTCGGGCGTTGCGACCACAAGACCTGTGAATTATTCTGAAGCGATTGAGATACAGATTGAGCTAGATACAGCTAAAGATACACATACAGATACAGCTTGAGATACAGATACAACTGTAGATATATCGACAGTGTTACAGATACAAATCGAGATTGTCTTATTAGGCTGGCATTAGGCGGCGTGGAAAAGTTGGAAATGCCTCTCCTCCGTTCGTGTGGCGTCGCTTATGCAAACAACTTGTTATTGATCTAAGACATTGGACCTCAAGTGCCGCGAGCCGAGTGCCCCAGTGTTTGGTGTTCAGTGTTCAGTGTTCAGTGTTCATTGTTTAGTGCTCCGAGTGCTCCGTGTGCTTTAGTGGCCAGTGTAATTGTCGCTCTCAATCTCCCCTCCTGCGTCGAGTGTTGTTTTATAATTAGCAGAATGCGCAATTGCTTGCCAAAATTTAGCCATGTCTTTCGTCGCAAATCCAAATCCTCCGCCCTTGGTCAAGAGAATCCCACCGAGCCTGACTCCGATTCGGAGCCGTATGTCGCAGCTGTTGCGCCGCCGGTGACTACTATGGCCATATCCGAACCGCGTCGCGATAGCCCTAATGAAAGACCAATGCCAGATGACGATAGCGCTAGCAGCCGGCTGATAAGCTCTACTCATTTGGATTCCAAAACGGATTTGGATTTGTATTCGCCAGCAGCTGGCGGCCAAGGTTCCTGCCCGGAAATGAAACTGGAAACGATTTCGGCAACAGCTCCTCCAGTGGCCATTTCCCTGCCATTTGGTGGGCGGAACTCGAGTAAAACGCCCGAGGAAATGGAGCTGGAATACGAGGCGAGTGTGGCCGCCGAAGGCCGTGACATAATGACCCCCCTGCGTCGCAACACAAGGCCGCTGAGCCTGGCCTTCGGCAGTGGACGCAGCACAGGAGTAGGAGCAGGAGGAGTAGCTGGAACTGGAGTGATGCAGCCGGAAATAGTCGAGGTCATACGCAGCTTGGATGTCCCGGCCCTGTTGCTGAACAGTCTCAGCTTGGAGGCAGACCCAAGGGAGCCCGGCGCGGAGCTGGAGTGCGACAGCAGCGAGGAGACGGTGGTCCTTCGTCGCAAGGTCAACTGCCTGGAGCGTAAGACGCGCAGCCTGTACGAGAGACGACTGCCCAAGGTGCCGAAGCTACACCTTCAGGTGGCCGCCAAGAAGACCAGCGAGGAGGAGGAGTTCAGGACTTTTCAGGTAGCAAGGACCAACTTTTACGGTTGTCCCATCAATCTGCCGCCTTTAGCCGCGTCTTATTCCGCATTTCCAACGTGTGTTTGGTGTGTGGAAAACTGGCTGTGATACATTTTCGATTACATTTTCATTCCCCTGATTGACACTGAGCCCGCTCCAGCGTACGTTCCTCCCCGGGATTTAACGTGCTCGTATTATAAATCTGCAGCACACGAGCTTTCTGCCGCGTACATAAGTCAGATTCCGAATCAGAGTCACAGAGTTTGGAGTCGGTGGCGAGCAATTTTATTTTAATTTATCATCATTTAGGCGACACGAACGACACACACGCAGGCATTGTGCTCGCTTAGCTGGTATCTGGTAGATATGGGAGGCAACACCCGACGCACTGACAGATACACAGATACAAAGATACACGGGGACGGGGACAAGCATATGGCCGACAGACGGTGGGAAAATGCGAAGCCGGGTTAAGCCCTCTTATTCTGATGGGAAGGAAAGCCAGCGTAGCTGCGGATTTATATTAAATTTTACACGTTGTCTCACCTGCCTGTGTATCCCTCTTCTTTTTTTTTTATCTTTTATACCTGTCTCGTTGCAGCGAAATCTCATGGACCTGAAGTATCCAACCGTGCTACCACCGAATCCTCAACTTAAGGTAAGCTCTCTGAGGGCCACTTTGAACTCTGGGGCAATTCAATCAGTGCAATGGCTTTGGACACTCTCCACTAATGCTCCGCCCTTCTTTTTTATTTATTTTTAGGCCCTGCTGGTCTTCCACAAGGCGGACAGCATCTGCGAGGCGGTCACCGCAGCCTGCCAGCGGCATCAGCTGGACGTAACGCTGGTCAAGTCAAAGGAGGAGGCTTTGGACACCCTGCAGAAGTCGTATGCCACCGCCCAGTGCTACCATCTAATCATAATTGATGCTCGCTCCGCCAAGAATCTGGATGCGGAGCACATTGCGAGGTGGGTTTGGGGTTTGGGGTTCCTGGAGTAATGGGTTGCCCGAGTTGAAATGGGTTCGGGTTGGCCGAAAAGTTTACAAAACTTTTCCATTTTCATAAACTTTTCACTTTGCCATAAAACTTGATCTTACTCTCTCCCTGTCTTTGGTACTCCTGCTCCTCCAGAACCATACGTCACACACACGGCCACCATTTAACGACAATAATTGCAGTCTGCAAGAAGAGGTAAGTAGTGTCTGAGGAAGTTCTCAGTCAAAGTTTACCACTAACGACCGATACGACCTTTGGCAGTTTCTTCGAGAAGGATGATGTGCTAATTGCTCTATTGGACGCTGGCGTTAATAGAGTAAGTTTCCGTTAATTGCCCCATCAAGGAAGGCGGTAGAAACAGATGCCTCAAGTGACTCCTCCACCTCTTCTATATTCCACAGTGCGTAGCGGAGACGACCAACCTGGCCATGTGCAGTGTGGAACTGAAGCAGATACTGCACTCCATCATCCGGCCCCACAATGTCATGTCCACTCAACAGGTAATCGAGTTAATGTCCTGGCTGCTCCTGCTTTCCCCCCCAAAGCTCTGTCCTGAAAATTAATTCAATTAAATGGCAGCCGCCGTCTGAAACTGTAAACCCGCGCTGTGTGTGTAACCTCCCCTGGTTTCTCTCTTTGCTATTCCCCTAGGCACTCTACACGGCGCTGCACCGGCTAAAGGAGGTGGTGCTCATCACGGACGACGTGCTGCGCATTCAGTACGCGAACAGGGCCACCGAGAGGCTCCTCAACATGCGGCTGGTGAGTGGGAGGGAGGATGGGGTGGCTTGTTTGCAAGGGCAACGGCATTAATGAGATTTCCGCGTTGGACAAACAGGACGAAATCATTAGCAAGCCGCTGGCGGACATATTCGTGTCGGACCTGTCCACCATCAGTGAGCAGGGCAAGAGCATCAAGGAGTTCGATGGCATACTGACGGTGCGCCGCAAGAGCCAGGAGGGCATACCCATGCATGTACGCGTGGTGCCGGTGGCCTGCATAGGCAGGTGAGTCCCAGCTTTACCCTCGTAGCTCTTCCTCCAGATCCTAATTGGCAATCTCTCTCTCGGAACCCGCAGCGCACCCACGCACCTGATTTTCAACTTTGATGTGCCCGGCGGTCAGATGGATTTCATAGCTACGCTGCCACAGCCGAAGGAGGCTCCAAGGGGCTCACTTCATTCGGTGCGACGCTGCAGCTTCGATGTCCGGTCGATTGCCTCGGATGGACTGCGAAGGACCAGCTTGGCCAAGCTCACATCATTGCCGCTGGAGGCGCCCATCACTAAAGTATGACTCCACCTCGCATTTGCATAGGGGTTGTGGCTGCACCACGTTGGCGGTGTCTGTTGTGGGAGTGCCTAAATTGCTACTAAATTGTCGTCCGTGATTGTGCCCCGGTGACTGTGTCCGGTCCTGTGCCCCCCGTTCGTGTGTAAAGTGTGTGTGTGTGTCCTGGTGTCCTGTCCTGCCCCGAGCAACTGCAGCAGCGACAGCAATAGCATTAGCAACAATATTTGCACTAGCACATGCCCACAGACCATCCACACACAAGCACACACACACACAGCGACACACGCACACACACACACACAGTGAAGGCCGAGAGCAAATGCATTTGCCGGGTTTGGAGTTTTGTGCTAACTTTGATGGAGATGTGAAAGCCATCGTTGATTGCATTCACTACGCTTTTAATTATCGAATTACCCGCTCAATTTGGCCCTAAGCCGGTCAAAGGAAAGGCCAAGTGGCGGCCGAGTAACGGAGCCAGCTAGGACCTCTCCAAGCTGAAGTGAATGCATTTGATATAACGGTCAACAGTGGGTCAAACTATTCGGACCCACTGTTCGTTCTTAACCTTGATTGGAGCTCCTAATTTGTCATAACCCCTAACGCTTTACTAATCCCAAATATCAACAGTAACAGCACAACTAAACCAACATGTTTTTTACATTTATTCTCTTTTTATCTCTTAATTGTTATGTTCTCTTTTTTACTTTTATGTTTTGTGTACTCGAACAATGAACCAACTCATAAAAAAATATATTACAAATTCGCTCGCACGTTCGCTCGCTCGCTCGCTCGATTTGCTCGCTGTGCGTCGCTAACCAAAAAATAAAAAAATAATAAAATTAAAAATGTACAAATCTCAAACCAACCAACCAACCAACAACAAACACAACAAATAAATGAAACGCAACCACTGCGCACTCGCACATTAGATAATCAATTTACTATCACAAGTACAGGAGAATTGTTCGGCCGATGAGGCGCGTCTCATCGACAAGGTCCTGGAGTTCCTGAAGCGGGAGGGCCTCTACAGTCCGCAGATGAAGGAGATACGAACGGACGATCCCATAGCCACCGATCTGATCGGTGCCCTGCTGACGGTAGTTAAGATACCTCCATTACTTTTATTGATCAGATTTTAACCAGTTTATTTTCTTGGCTTTTTTAGGGACCCAGCGTTTACTCATCGCGTCGCAGCTCGAATGACTCCATCATACGCACTGGCAGCTCCACCAGGACAGCCACTATTGTGCCAGCCAAGATGAAGGTGGGAGAGATTACCCTAACTATATATATTCCTCATATATTCCCCATATTAATCTTATCATTTTTCTCCAGGCCAATCCCATCATCATGGAACTACTTGAAGAATCTCTCAGCTGGGACTTTGATATTTTCAAATTAGAGGAGATCACCGATTACCATCCTTTGCTTTATCTGGGCATGGAGATGTTCCGTCGCTTCGATGTCTTTGCCACTTTGAATATCGATGAGAATGTGTGCAAGGCCTGGCTGGCGGTGATGGAGGCCCACTATCGCAAGAGCAACACATATCACAACAGCACACATGCCGCAGATGTGATGCAGGTGGGTTGATCCTTGTCTTTTCTCAATGTAAACCAAGCTTACTCTTTGGCTTCCTTCAGGCCACTGGTGCCTTCATCACCCAGCTGACCAACAAGGACATGTTGGTGATGGATCGCATGGATGAGGCCACAGCTCTTATAGCAGCCGCTGCCCATGATGTCGATCATCCGGGACGCTCCTCGGCTTTCCTGTGCAACTCCAACGATGCTTTGGCTGTCCTGTACAATGATTTAACGGTGCTGGAGAACCATCATGCGGCCATAACCTTCAAGCTTACTTTGGGTAAGGATACTTGGGTATTAAAAGATATAGAATTTTAATTTCTTTTATTCTTAGGCGACGACAAAATCAACATTTTCAAGAACCTGGACAAGGAGACCTACAAATCAGCTCGCAGCACCATCATCGACATGATTCTGGCCACCGAGATGACCCGGCATTTTGAGCATCTGGCCAAGTTTGTGAGCGTTTTTGGAGGCGAAGAGCCTCGTGAGGTGAGATGGAGAGAAGTCATACCTCTATCCAAACTAACTTTTCTTCTAAACTTTTAGCAACACTCGCAGACGGAGGAGGAGACATCCATACTCATGCGCCGCATGCTGATCAAGGTGGCCGATGTGAGCAATCCCGCTCGTCCTATGCAGTTCTGCATTGAGTGGGCTCGTCGCATAGCCGAGGAGTACTTCATGCAGACGGACGAGGAGAAGCAGCGACATTTGCCCATCGTGATGCCCATGTTTGACCGGGCCACCTGCAGCATACCAAAGAGCCAGATTGGCTTCATCGAATACATCATACAAGACATGATGCATGCCTGGGAGAGTGAGTAGTCTTAGAGCTCTTCCTAATCTTTATCCTTGCTAATCTCTCTCTTATTTTAGGCTTCATTGACATGCCCCAGCTGATCACCTACATGCAGATCAACTACTCGCAGTGGAAAAAGTACGACGAGCAGGGCGTCAACACTCTGGCGGACATTATGGCCAAGCAGCCGCCGGTGGGCAAGATGGCCAACTCCAAATAGCATACGGCCTTTCGGAGATTGTTCTCGGGTCTATTGAAGCCACTGCCGGCCCATGTGCCGGGCACCTCCACGATTGGCGAGAACGAAATGGAGGACGTACTCTAGTGACGGCGTCGTTGGTCCTGCGACATCCTTCTACGGACTCGCAGTCTCTCGACCTGAGCCGAGGTTCGAGTTGAAGCTCCACCACCACCACAACATCACCTAAAACACACACACATATCTCTCAACAGGACCAGGTGGTGGCCGGTGCTGGAGCGGTGTCACAAAAGCAACAAGCAAAAACAAAAACAAAGTAAACAATTATTGGGCTGGACTCAAAATTAAATGTTTAAGATGCATCACAAGAAGCAAACTATTTCTATTTCTATAAAAAAAACCATGTGAGTCTGTCTGTGTGTAAGTGCTGCGCGTGTGTGCATGATGTCCCTCCACCTTAAGTAAATGTGTATGTGTTTAGGCTAACGAAAGCAGGAATGGCTTAAAAGCAGGAATGGCTAAAACCCACAGCATATTGGCCAGAAAAGGAGCTACAATATATGGCGTGCGCTCAACTGTACCTGGCGAAAACACGGTGTCAAGGCCAAGCTTTTAGTTCTCTCCCACATCAAGAAGACAATCTCTGTTAGACACTGCAAGAGGCCAAGTAAAACTAGTTCGAGCCAAGTAAGAATCCGGCTACAGATTCGGAAAGACTATGAAAAACCACACGAGTGCAGGCAGGATCAAGGCAGGCACTAATTTAATAAATTACTATCGAAACTGAAGAAACTGAAGATGAGTAAACAAAACTAATTCGAATCCACTCTTGAGACATATTGTATGAAATCGTATGGGGCCCCTTTTACTACTACTACTACTACTACTACTAGTACTACCTACTACCTAATGATTAACTAGTTACCTTTTACCTTCCCAACTGAACAAGCGGAACGTTGCGATGAGAGAGCTCTATCCTAACACTAAAAACCTACTATTATTAATGTTGTTTAGCTTTCTAAGCATACGGTATGAGAAATCAAACTAAACGCAAAATGTTTACCAATTAAGTGAAATCCTTTTTGAAATCTTTTTATCTAATTGACTGAACAAATTACATATACATATATAAACCAGATCTATTAATACGAATTGATAATACGTTCTTGTTATAACTAAAGAGGAGGAAAGGAAAATGTGGAAATGATAATGAAAAGCAAAATAATATATACAAAAATATACATATATATACAATTTATACAACTTTTACGAAGCATATTATATATAGTATATATATATTTATATATATGTCATACGATATCGGCAGTCATTCACAGAGTTACAGTAATTTGTATGTGTTAAAACCCGTGCTTCAAGAATGTTTTGATAGAAATTATATATACACGTATACAAGACCCTAGTCCCGATCCCCACCAGACGACGACGACCATCATCCGTATACCCCATCACACACAGAAACAGTAAACAAATTAATAAATAAACAAAAGGGAAGAGAATATATAAATGTATCTGCATATTCAGTGTTGTTAATATGTGTGTGTTTCAATTGTATATGTATATTGGATTAAATCGCATAAATTACATTACAAGTTATGAAGTATATATGTATACATAAAATATAGACGATATACTACTATATGTTTCTGACACACACAAAAACGATAAATCTTTATACACAACTACATAATGTGTGTGTGTATTTGTTACTACATCTGTTTGCTCCTTGCAGGTTAAGGATTATAAATGTTAAGATTTAGTCAAATTTATTGTAAAAACCAAAACACAACAAAACAAAATACAAAAAATGAAAACAAGAAATGCAAATAATACAAATAAAAATTTAAAACAAAATGGAAATTGTCTACAAAATGTGGGAGTTTTTGGGTATAGATTAGGGTCAAGGTTGATCATATAAATATAAACTATTATGGCATCACTTTCGGCTTATTAAAATTCTCCTCTCGCTTTCGAATTGATCGATCAAAGTTTGATTCTCAGCATATAAACAACCTGTTTTTGGGTTCCCAAATAAGGCCTTGCAGGCATTCTTCCAACTAAATGGCTGACCAAAAAACCGTGGGCCTAATTTCACCTGAAAAAGGTAAACAAAGCGTTGCCAGCCCCAAAAGAAAGTTTCTTTCTTTCCTCACAAAGAAAGTCTTTCAGCCAACCCATCGCGTGTCGCCCCAAAACGAGTCCGGTTACGCGTTAATTGCATAATGTCTTCCAAGCGATGACAACGTGATTGTGTTCCCCATAACTCTCACTCTTAATACTCACTCATCATAAAGGCTTCCTTTCATAGTCAAACTTAAAGATCGTGTCACGCTGTCTTCTCCAAATTGAGGAAACGAAGCCAGAGATTCTGCGAGCATGGCGGTTCGCTTCGTTTCGCCGTTCAATGCGCTTCAAGCTGCCGAGGCGATCAGTTCGATTGATCGATTTTCCGTGAATACAAGTACTTTTAACCGAGCTTAGCAAGATGCCCCAGTCGAGCTTCTTTGCCAAGAGCGTGCCCTTCGAGCAGATCGACAAGCTGGCCATCAGCGGTGGCTACTCCTCGATCTATGCCACCAGTGAGCCTGCTGTGCCAGTGGTTGGCAACTGGGAGCAGCGCTTCTGCCGCCTGGCAGACACCTTTCAACCTGTCCTGGATAGGGTTTATGATTTCGAGGTGCGAGAGGATGATGTGTGGATAGTGACCCTGCCGAAATGTGGAACCACCTGGATGCAGGAGCTGGCCTGGCTGGTGATCAATCAGTGTGACTTTGAGACAGCCAAGAGTGTGGATCTCACCTTAAGATCACCCTTTTTGGAGTGGGTTTTTGGTCAGAAGAAATCCAAGAAAGAAAGTAATATTTATATCCTTATAGATTCAATGGAGTGGTTCAGAATGTCCCCCATGACACTATAGAGGCAGCCAATGCCTTGCCCTCGCCCAGACTGATCAAATCCCATCTGCCTGCTTGGATGCTGCCCAGACAGATCTGGAGCAAGCGTCCCAAGATCATCTATGTGTATCGCAATCCCAAGGATGCAGCCATCTCCTACTTTCATCACTGGCGCGGCATGGTGGGTTATCAGGGCACCAAGTCGGACTTTATGCACTCCTTCATCGATGGCTATGTGAATTTTACGCCCTGCTGGGCTCATGTCTTGGACTTTTGGCAGCTGCGCCATGAACCGCACATATTCTTCACCAGCTATGAGAGAATGAAGGGACAGTTGGGTGAGGTTATAGCAGAGGTGGCACAGTTTCTAGGGCGTTCGGTTAGCCAAGAGCAGATACAGCAGATGACTAGACATCTATCCTTTGAGAGCATGCGGGATAATCCAGCCTGCAATCATGTCAAGGAGTTTGAAAGCATGAAAGCAGCCGCTGGACGAGAAGTGGAGGAGTTCAGGTGAGTTTTTGGTGACAGAATCCTCCAGAGTTTAACCAGGAGCTGGCTTAAAAGTAACTCTAATCACAGGTTCGTTCGTCGTGGAGTGGTGGGCAGCCACAAGGATGAGCTCACCGCTGACATTATCCGAGAGTTTGATCTCTGGTCAGACATTAATCTCAGAGATCACAAATTGAACATGGATGACTTTGCCAACTACAGCAAGTTTGCTTCCGTCTAAGCCACACCAAGTTATGGCATTAATATTTCTTTAATCTTTTGTTAATAGTCTGTAAGCTGCGGTGATATAAGTTTAATAAATGATTGCTTTTCATATAAACACAATGTAACTAAATGACTTTACACTGTTTACACTCTTTCTTTCCTGACTTTTATGGGTTTATAATTGGATATATATCTATATATGTTATGAGATGTGAGTTTCCTTTGCAACCTCTCAGTTTTGGTAATTAAATAACAAATAACTAGTTTACCTTACCATACTGACACCTCTTTCTATTTCCCTGTCCAAGACTGACATCTATATCTTTGCAGTCCTCTTGTTTACAGTTCCATTATCGCTTGAAATGAGAGCAGAGAGCTGTCCCATAAAAATCGAATCAAAAAGTAAACAACCAACAACTACTGTGCAATCTTATCGGCGAAATATGAAAGAGAGAAAAATACAGAGAGAGGAAGACATAATGGGAGTAGTTTGCAAAGAGAAGAGGCTTTACATATCTCATAAATACTCCCTTGAGCAAATGTATCTATAGCTTTTACAACTCAGTAAGCCATCGGAATGAAGCGCATTCAGGTCACGCCACGGAGTTATCCCACGAATCTCATTGACAAAGACTGGTCCAAGCGGAAAATTACCCATAAAAATGTGAATATACAGGAATTCCTCGATGTGGTTCATGACATGGAAGTTCGGGAGAATGATGTATGGATTGTAACCCTTCCTAAATGTGGAACTACTTGGATGCAGGAATTGCTGTGGTTACTCCTCAACGATTGCGACTTTAAGGGGGCTCTTTCTAGAGATCAAGAGCTGCGTTCTCCGTTTTTGGAGTAGGTGTGCAAGTCGTATATCTTGGTTTTATACTCTTTATATTTTCTTTCAGGTTTAATTTCTACATAACTCAAGACGTAGAGGAATCGTTGAGACCCGTCCAAGAACTGCAGTCCCCTCGTCTGATTAAATCTCATCTGGCGCTGCCTCTGCTGCCCTCAAAGCTTTGGCTGGGAACAAATAAAGTTATCTATGTTTTTCGGAATCCCCTTGATGCTTGGGTCTCTCTCTATTATCATGGCGTTACCACGGGTCCTAACTATGGCAAGACTCTAGAACAATATATGGATGAGCAGGTATCCTCCCAAGAGTATGTAACGGAGGTCATAGACCATGCCTACGAGTTCTATCAGCTGAGAAAGGAACCTTGGGTTTTCTACACCAGTTTCGAGAGAATGAAAAAGGATTTGAGGGGAGTGATCAATTATGTGTCTAAATTTCTGAATAAATCTGTCAACGAGGAGCAAATGGAACGACTTCTGAAACATTTATCCTTCGAGGAAATGAAGAGTAAGCTATAAATACTTTTATAGATTTTATGTACTAAAATTTATTTTTAAATACAGAAAATCCCACCACCAATCATCTATGGGAGAGAGCCCAGCACTCTCACACAACCCACAAAGATGCTGGCAAGGAAAAGCACAAGTGAGGAGTCCTTTTTATAGGTAGTTTTCTGATTTACAATATTTCTAATATTCTAGCTTCGTGCGCAGAGGCAAGGTAAATGGCTACAAAGATGAGCTCAAGCCAGAGCAAATTGAGAAGGTCAATGTCTGGATAGAGCAGAGCCTCAAGGAGAATTCTGTTACCATGGAAGAACTTCTGCTGCTTAATGAGGACTAGATAAGATAATCTTAAAATAATTACTAAGAACTGTAAAAGAACAATTAAAAATCTGTCTAAATGTCAGAATGGGAATAGAAATTAACTTCTAGAGTGCTATATTTACAGTGGGTTCTCTTCAGTTCTCTAACTCAAATCTTTAAGCTCTGGCAAAAGTAGATTTCTCTGCAAAATTATGCCAAAAGTCCTATCGATAAGAACTAAGCCCACTAAAAACATACCCACAAGAACAAAAAATATACGATTATAATAAAAACCCACAACTACTAAAAAGTCTTATCGTAAAAATACTAGTGAACAACAACAGACAGAGAGAAGTTAATGGCTCTATGTATCTCTTAAATACTCCACAGCAAATGTATCTATGGTTTTCAAATCAGTACACCGTCGGAATGCAGCGCGTTCAGGTCACGCCACGTAGTTATCCCACCAATCTCATTAACAAAGACTGGTCGAAGAGGAAGCATTTCCATAGAAATGAAGGCGTACAGGTTTTTCTTAATCTAGTGCATGATTTGGAAATTCGGGAGGATGATGTGTGGATTGTAACCCTTCCGAAATGTGGAACCACTTGGATGCAGGAGTTGCTGTGGTTACTCCTCAACGATTGCGATTTCAAGGGAGCCTTGGCCAAAGATCAAGAGCTACGTTCTCCGTTTTTGGAGTATGTATGTCACCTTTATAACTAGGAAATCCACTTTTGATGGTTACTTTCGTTTAGGTTTAATTTGTTTCGTAATAATGATCCCGAGGAAGCGTTAAGGCTTGTCCAGGAATCCAAGTCTCCTCGTTTGATTAAGACCCATCTGCCTCTGGCTTTGTTGCCCGCAAAGCTTTGGCAGGGCAAAAATAAAGTGATCTATGTGTTTCGTAACCCTCTGGATGCCAGTGTATCTCAATATTATCACAGTTTATCCTGGGGATTTGCTTATGGAAAGACCCTGGAAGAGTTTTTCGAAGAGCGTGTGTCCAGCGAAGAGTTTATAACGGATACCATTGAACATGCTCATGAATTCTACCAGCTGAGAAATGAACCTTGGATTTTCTACACCAGTTTCGAGAGAATGAAGAAGGATCTGAAGGGAGTGATCAATGAGGTTTCTACATTTTTGAATAAACCCGTGAGCGAGGAGCAAATGGAGCGACTTTTAAAACATTTATCCTTTGAGGAAATGAAGAGTACGTTATTTTTCATAGATACTTTTATGGATTATTGTATAGTTTACTTTTGATTATAGAAAATCCCACCACAAACCATAGGTGGGAGCAAGCCCAATTAAAGCACAAAGATGCTGGCAAGGAAAAGCACAAGTAGGAAAAGGTCCTTTTGATAACTTCCTAAAATAAAAGCTATTTTTGAATTTTCCAGTTTCATTCGAAAAGGCCAAGTAAATGGCTACAAAGATGAGCTCAAGCCAGAGCAAATTGAGAAGGTCAACGTCTGGATAGAGCAGAGCCTCAAGGAGAATTCTGTTACTATGGAAGAACTTCTGCTGCTTAATGATGAATAGATAAGATAAACTTAAAATAAATTCTAAGAGCTGTAAAAGAACAATTAAAAATCTGTCTTAATGTCGGACTGGGAATATAAATTAACTTCTAGAGTGCTATATTTCGATTTTATTAACAGTGGTTTCTCTTTAGTTATTTTACTCAAATCTTTAAGCTCTTGCAAAAGTCCCATCGATAAGAACTAAGCCCACTAAAAACAAACCCACAAGAATAAAAACTATACGATTATAATAAAAACCCACTAAAATCTTATCTTTAAAATACTAGAGAGAACAACAGAGAGAGAGAAGTTAATGGCTCTATGTATCTCTTAAATACTAGACAGCAAATGTATCTATGGTTTTCAAGTCAGTTAGCCGTCGGAATGCAGCGCGTTCAGGTCACGCCACGGAGTTATCCCACGAATCTCATTGCCAAAGACTGGTCGAAGAGGAAACATTTCCATTGGAGTAAAGATGCACAGGTTTTCCTTAATTTAGTGCATGACATGGAAATTCGGGAAGATGATGTGTGGATTGTAACCCTTCCCAAATGTGGAACCACTTGGATGCAGGAATTGCTGTGGTTACTCCTCAACGATTGCGACTTTGAGGAAGCTCTTTCCAAAGATCAAGAGCTACGTTCTCCGTTTTTGGAGTAGGTATGCCACTTTAATAATTAGGAAATCTACTTTTTATGTTTCCTTTCATTTAGGTTTAATTTGATATGTAATAATAATGCTGAGCAAGCGTTAAAATTTGTCCACGAATTCAAGTCGCCTCGTTTGATTAAGTCTCACCTGCCCCTGGCTTTGTTGCCCTCAAAGCTTTGGAAAGGCAAAAATAAAGTGATCTACGTGTTTCGTAACCCGCTGGATGCCAGTGTGTCCCAGTATTATCACAATTTGAATTGGGGATTTGCTTTTGGAAAGACCCTGGAAGAGTTTGTTGGAGAGCGTTTGTCCAGCGAAGACTTTATAACGGATACCATTGCACATGCTCATGAATTCTACCAGCTGAGAAATGAACCTTGGATTTTCTACACAAGTTTCGAGAGAATGAAGAAGGATCTGAGGGGAGTGATCAATGAGGTTTCTACATTTTTGAATAAACCCGTGAGCGGGGAGCAAATGGAACGACTTTTAAAACATTTATCTTTCGAGGAAATGAAGAGTATGTTATTTTATAGATACTTTTATGGATTATTGTATAGTTTACTTTTGATTATAGAAAATCCAACCACAAACCATAGATGGGAGCAAGCCCAATTAGAGCACATAGATGCTGGCAAGGAAAAGCACAAGTAAGGAAAGTTCCTTTCTATAACTTTCTGAAATAATTGCTATTTTTGAATTTTCCAGTTTCATTCGAAAAGGCCAAGTAAATGGCTACAAGGATGAACTCAAGCCAGAGCAAATTGAGAAGGCCAATGAAAGGATACAGAAGACTCTCAAGGATAATTCTGATACCATGGAAGAACTTTTACTACTTAATTAATCCTAAAATATACTCTTTGAATAAAACTAAAAACCTTTTCTCTAATTTTAAAATTAAAATCAAACTCAATATATTAATTTGTAGTTTCTTTTTTAATTGTTATAAAATATGTTTCAAAAAGTTTATAAAAAGTCCAATATTTGTAAGGCACACGTAGACACATATACTAATAATCGCTCAAAGCGTTAAGCTTAAAATTCAGCCTTAGGCCGTGGAGGTCTCCACCTTCTTGGCATTGTCCTCCTTGGAGGAGGGACCAGTCTGTGTGATTTGCACAAGGCGTTCAGTCGAGGGTGGCGGCAGCTTCTTCATGGGCGCCGTGATGGTCAACAGGCCATCGGAGGAGAGGGAGGAGGTGACAGTATCGGGATTGACATCACCTGGAAAAGGTATAATTAAAAAATAAAGTTAGTAAATCAAAGATACATAATAGAAACTATATTTCCGATCTTTAAAAAATATTGAAAACTCACTGGGCAACTGGTAACGCCTGGAGAACTGCCTGGAGACATAACCATGCTCATCCTGCTTCTCCTCGTGCTTTCCTTCCACAATCACGAACTTGTCCGCCACCTTAACAGTGATCTCGTTGGGCGAGAACTGCTGGACATCCAGAATCACCTCGAACTTCTCGCTGTCAATGGTCAGATTGGAACCAGATTCCTGCTTCTGCAGGCTGTTCTTCTGCCAGGGACGCAGGTAACCGGAACGCAGGACTGTAGGCCGAGAGTTCCACACGGAGGACATCAAATCATCCCGCTTGAGACCCTGGCCAAAGTGTTGATCCAAAAGGCGCGAGGTGCGCATTGGAAAGTCAAGCTCATCCCACCAATCACGGAACATCAGGGGCACTACGGACATCTGGTTTTGATCAAGGAAATAATCAAGCTAATCACTTGGCACTTGTAGTCCTTCTAGCTTTGTATCCTTTTGCGTACCTTGGCTATATCTTTTCGATCTTACGATTCGCGTGTGTTTTTCTATTCGCCGCCGTTGCGATTATGATGGAGCTCAGCGAGCATTCACACGGTTTTATACCCACAGACGAGTGTTTACATCCCAAAGCTAAAAATATGAAAATTTATTTCCCATCTAAATTTAGGCGAGCGTCATACACACTCGGTCTCTGTCTCTATAGAGAACATACCGAATTTTTGTATATATAAAAGTATATTTGGTGCGAATCTGCAAGTGATTTCTTGGTGTTTTTTGTTTGATTTCCGTGGGAGTTGAATATTTGGACTCTGCTTAGAATGCTTAGGCGGCTGACCTAAAGAAGAGTCTATTCTGCAGAAGTTTCTAGTTCTGAAAATTTGAATCTTTCTTGAGGGTAAGCTAAAGACTCTCTCCAATAAATTGTTTTTGTCAGGTATTAAACAACACAAACCCACGCAAAATTCTTATAGTTTGTACTCTAAAATGTATTTTGTTTATATTTAAAAAATCAAGAAGGGTTGAAGACGAAAATTGTATACACTTGTAATCCTAAACTGATTATAGCTCAGCCTAAAATTTATGAATTTCAATTCGGAAAGCTGTTCTATGCTAGTTTTTATTAAGTTAACAAATCTGCATACTACATTTTCAAATTTCAAAAATTAAAAAATTTTCGAATTTTTCATAATTTTAACGATGTAACCCCTTATAAAATGTTGAAAAAAAATTATAAAATTTTTTTATCTTTCCCAAATATCTAGAAAGACTCGCCTGTTAAAGCTGATCAAGAATATATATAATTTATGGGGTCGGAAATGATTCCTTAAGTGTTTTACAAGCTTCTGAATAAAATAATAATACCCTATAAGGGTATAAAAATGCTTTGGAAATATTTTCCAGAATATTCGAAGCTAAAAGCTTATATCAGCCTGGAAAATGCCAGAACAAAATTGGATTCTTCTTACGCCCACAAAATCTGGCATATATATATAGAAAGTTCACTCGTTTCAAAAGGAATTTTCATAATTTTCCACCTGTGAAAATTCGGTTTGATGTGGCCAATATGAAAATACTTTGCCCACTAAATGAGTTTCCCAACTATTTTAAGCATCTGCTGCCACTTTTGCTTGTTTCTTAGCCTTTTCCCCTGCCGCTGCTGCTGAGTCATGTCGCGTGCGTTTTCAATCAGACTTATGGGTATGACGTCGCTTGTATCGCCAAGAAAACAAACAAAATAAGTAAAAAAAGAAAACAAAAGAATTTTCATATATTGTTGAGAATTTATATCAACAATCTTGTTGAGTTAGTATGGCATAAATCATGAATTAAAATTATAAAGAGGTGCAGGTTGCAATAACTAGGTGAATGTATCTTTTTCTAAAGCTTTTTCTGTGTTTTTCTATCCTTATCTATATTTTTTCGTTGCGCTTAATTAGGAATAAATGAAGACATTTTTGTTTATTTTTAATTTTTTGCCATTTTTTATATATTTTTCATGCTATTTCTGGTTATTCTTAGTTAGTTAGTTAATTTTTATACCCTTGCAGGGTATTATAATTTCAGTCAGAAGTTTGCAACGCAGTGAAGGAGACGTTTCCGACCCTATAAAGTATATATATTCTTGATCAGCATCAACAGGGGAATCTTTCTAGATATGCCAGGAAGAAATTGATTTTTTGGCCATTTTTGCGAAATTTGATAAGGGGTTACATCATTAAAATTTTAGATTTTGATAAAAAATTGAATTTTCAAAATTTTTAAATGAAGTATGCAGATTTATTAACTGTAGAAAATCTTGCACAGAACAGTTTTCCGATTTAAAATTAATGCTCTTTTGGCCGAGTTATGATATTTTTAATTTAAAAAAAAAATCAAGAAGTTTTTTAATATAAAAAATCCGATTTTATAATACAAAATAATATTTTTCTTAGTCAAGGAATCATTTCCGACCCCATAAACCATATATATTCTTGATCAGCATCAACAGGGGAACCTTTCTAGACATGTCCGGAAGAAATCGATTTTTTGGCCATTTTTGCGAAATTTGATAAGGGGTTACATCATTAAAATTAGCTAAAATGGCCAAAAATTTTGATATCTTAAAATTTTAAATTTGGTTTGCAGTTTTTTTAAATTAATAAAAACTAACACAAAACTGTTTTCCGAATCGAAATTAATGCATTTTTGGCTTAGTTATGATATATTTTAATTGTTACCTGCAAGGGTATACAAACTTTGGCTGGCCAAAGTTAGCTTTCTTTCTTGTTATAGCTTGAAATTAGGTTATCATTACTATTTAAATTAGATGATTACTATCTTCTGTACCACAATTTTAATTATACTATTATAATATATTATTTTATTAAATTATAATTAAATTCTCTCTTTAATTAAAATCTTTACTTTCCAAATGGCAATTTAATATTTAAATTAATTAGTTTAAACATTTCCCTATCCTTTTCTTCACCTAAAATCCTATAATCTCCCCCCGAGTTAACCCTGTATTTTACCAAGTACCCGAAATGCAGCCGAAACCGTGGGGCAATTACCACTTGAAAATGGCCAAAAAGCTCTCCCGAAAAACAGCGGACCAAAACAGATGTGCAACTGCAGGCGGTGGCTCAGCCTGATGAGTGTGTGAGTGAGTGTGTGTGCGAGTGTGTGTGTTTGTTAGTGTGCGAAAGTAGTGAAAGCTGAGAGCCGACGGCGAACGGGGCCAAATGTGTGGGTACTTATGCAAGGCAGCCGAGATGCTGCGTTGCCGAGATGACGACGCCACAGCCCCAGCAGGAGGTTAGAAAGCAGGCGACATTCACCGCAGGACATGCGACACGTCAAGTATTCACTGTACCTTAAAGCCAGAGAACTGGCCAGTTTGTCAAGAAAGTAGTAAGCCAACAAAATGGTGAGTATATATATTATTTTTAAATAATTTTTTATTAATTAATTAAATCTATTTAAATATTCTTACAGTCCTCGCCTCTTGTGTTACCCAAGAAGACCTCCCGACTGTTGCTTCTGTTGCTCTTCTGTCACGTGCAGGCGCATCTCTCCAAGCGCAGCTACTCGGACCAGAGTGTCCACGGCTACATGACCGAGGTGGCTTTTCTATGGCCGGAAATAGGCTTAGTAAACTAACCCTTTTTCCGTTTCCGTTTCCTCCATTTTCCAGCGCACCTGCTGGTGGAACGAGGTATGCAAGGAGGAGTTCCAGAGCCTCTTCCGCTGCAAGTGTCCGCAGTTCTCCTACTGCCGGTAAGTCCAAAAATTGTGAGACAGGATTTTTGTATTGAAATTGAAATTGTTATTTGCGGGCGTAATTTGCCAATCGGATTTCCTTAGCTCGCCGGGACGCTATTATAATGCCTACTGCTCGATGACGGACACCGGCTATATTTGGACCCAGCCGAACTGGGATTGGGGGGCGTAGGATGAAGTAACCCCGGATCCGGACCCGGTTTCATTCCCCTCCTCGCCGCCTCGTCGTACTCCACACAGTTCGCTGTGACGTCAAAGACACTAACTGCCGACTGTATGCTTATATCAACCACGAAAAAACCTTTTAATTGGGAGAGCGGAGAGAAAATACACATCTTCCAGGATGAGGAGTTTATCCTTTCCAGCAGCTTTTGTTGATATTTGTGCTAAATAAACTTGTGAGTTGGTTGTGGTAAAACTTTTTGGACAAACTGTTGGTTGGTTGGCTTTGTGGAAAATCAATAAACGCTTTTCAATTCACAAGAGCTTGCGGCAGGGCCACAGTGGGTGTGAAGTCAAGTAAAACTGAAACTTTTATAAGGAAAACACGAAGGAAAAATTTATTTTAGGCTCTTAATATTTCAAATTACATTTTTAAATATTTTTTTACAGACTTTTTGGTCTTAATTGAAATATTAAAAAAAAAAGTTTTCCTTGTTTTTTACTGTTAACTTTAATAAAAATCTAATTTAATGTAATTTTCTCTACTATTTTCTCAATTTTTCACTCCTTTTTTGGCCTTGTATTTAAATTAAGGTTTCCTTTGTTTTTCATTGTTAACTTTTATAAAATTAATATTTTATATTATTTTCCTTTAATTTTATCCCTTTTTCATCTCCACAAAAACCCCCTTTTTACCCCACTGTGCAGGACCAAGGCGCAGGCGTCGCATTGAAAGCGAAAATCGAAAAGCGTGGGAGCCATTCACAGTCCGTGTGTGTGTGCGAGTGCGTTTGAGTGTGTGCTTGAACCAGAGTCAGTTAATCTTTTGCCAGCTCAACATATAGACACCAACACCGCCAACACCAACAGATGTTGGCAGTCCGGAAAATCTACTGAGCGCAGCCACAGGCCAAAAAACCAAAATTTGTTTTGCCTGACAAAAAATCACAGGACTTCCACAAACTAAAATAAAAATGTCACGCCTTCCGTTCGCGGCCCTTCTGGCTCTAATAAGCCTTGGAAGCGTGGCGCCCACTGGCAGCAGCAGCAGCAGCAGCAACCACCTGCCAGCGGGTGGTCTGGGCATGGATGTGGAGCTGGAGCCTGCCCAGGTCAATCTCAACGAGCGCTTCTTCGACCAGGTGCGAGCTCTCATCAAGCGGCGGCTGCAGGAGAAGGAGCTCTCAAAGCCTGCATTGGAACAATCGGAGCAACCGCTGCCACTGGTGGTGGACGATGCCGTTGCCTTGCAAAATCAACGCAGCTACGACAATGTTCCCATACCGACTGCCAGTGTTCCAACTCCCGTGCTGGTGGAGAACTGGCCCACGGAGCAGCATAGCTTTGGTCAGGTGACCGCCGTGGCAGTGGATCCTCAGGGCAACCCCGTGGTGTTCCATCGTGCCGAGCGCTATTGGGATGTTAAGTAGGTCAACAGCTGTCGCCGCCTAGTAACAAGTGTCTATCCCATATGTATAGAAAGGAATGCCAGAAAGTGGGGGAAAGGGTTTTCACTTTTTTTGGGGTCAAACTATGATTTAGTTTTAAGTTTTTAGAAGGAAAAACTTTAAAGTTAAAGCGGAGATTTGATGGCAATGCAAATATATGGGCCTTAGGCATCTTGTTATTATAAAATCTTTTTTATTTATATGTTTAACGCTTTCTTCTTCTGTTTTAGCACCTTCAACGAGAGCAATATCTACTACCTAATTGAGTACGGACCCATCAAGGAGAAGACCATCTACGTGCTGGACGCGAAGACTGGTGGTATCAAGTCCGGCTGGGGTTCAAGTATGTTCTATATGCCACATGGCATGACCATTGATGGACATGGAAATTACTGGATCACCGATGTGGCCATGCATCAGGCTTTCAAAGTAAGCTTAAAAGCCTAAACCCGGGATTAGCTCTACTAACAAGTTATTCTTTTAGTTTAAACCCTTTAGCAACAAGCCTTTGCTCACCATTGGCAAGCGTTTTAGGCCTGGCTCATCCGTTAAGCATTTGTGTAAGCCTACATCCATAGCAGTGGCCACCACGGGAGAGGTGAGTGTGAGAGGTATACTAGAGAATTTTTCTCATTTTCCTGTTTCTCCATAGTTTTTCATTGCCGATGGTTATTGCAATAGTCGTATATTGAAGTTTAATGCTGCTGGCAAACTATTGAGAACCATTCCCCAGCCACCCGGTGCGTATACGTAATATTTTGGTTTATTAAGAGTTTAACTAATAATCCTTGTTTCTTTAGAGTTCCTGTCCCTGCAAGTGCCACATGCCATTACCCTGCTGGAACACCTGGATCTCCTGTGCATTGCCGATCGGGAAAACATGCGTGTGGTGTGTCCCAAGTAAGACTTTTAATACCCTTTCTCTGTGCAGTTTAATCCTTAAGCTTATCCTTGCAGAGCTGGCTTGATTTCCTCCCATGGCGAGGGTGAACCCGCAGCGACCATTCAGGAACCTGATTTAGGACGCGTCTTTGGCGTGGCCAGCTATGGCGATATAGTGTTTGCCGTCAATGGACCCACTTCGATGCTGCCTGTGCGAGGCTTCACCATTGATCCCCGGTCGGAGGCAATCATTGGTCACTGGGGCGAGTTCAAGAATCCCCACTCCATGGCGGTCAGCGTTAACGGTTCGGCACTGTATGTGACCGAGATTGGAACCAATCATCAAACGAATCGCGTGTGGAAGTATGTGCTGGCCTGAGGCTAAGTCAGAGGAAAATCCCCCCATATAACAAAGAAAAACAAGGCCCGACTCACACACACACTGCGCACCTGCATATCCCTAGACCTAGACCCCCACAAAATAGCCACAAAAGACTAGAGCCCAACCAGAAAACAGTTTTAAAATCATTGTCAGAGATCAATAGAGAATAGTAAGTGCTTAAGTTATGTACAAGTTATAAGTATGTAAATTGCTTGAGAAACAATACCACAACAAACATAACCTCAGACTCTCTTTATGTTTTGCACTGTAATGAGCAAACGAAAACGAAAACCAAAAACGAAAACGAAATTACATGAGAAACGCAGCTTAAAGGTAATAGTACATATACTTAAAATGTAATAGCTATGCGTTTAGGCACTAACTAGGCACGAATGTGAGGATGTGGGGCGGCGATAACCGGGACAACCGAAGCGCGCATATAACGTACGTACATTGTGTATCATATTTGTAACCTATGTATATCAAAAATATATATATATATATAATCGTCTCTGTATCTTATCAACTTATCTCGTAGCCCCCCATGTAAATTATGTATGTAATAAACTGTTGTTGTTGTGACGTGAACGGCAAAAGTCCATAGAAAAAGCAAAGGGGGTACTATATATATGGTAGGGATGTTTATATATCGGGAGAGTTTTATGTTCAAGATGTAATAAATATTTTAAATTTGATATGTTGATACTTGAAATATTCAAAAATATCACATTTAACTTATCAATATCATCGATAATATTCAATGTTTTATATAATTCTTGGTCTCTTGAAAGAAAATAGGGATGTATATATATATTGGGATAATTTAACGTTCAAAATATCGAAAATATTGTACATTTGATATATTGATAATTGAAATATTAAAATATTCAAATATAGAATTTAATAATATAATCGAAAAAAATCGATTACAATTTATTTAATTTTTTTGTCTATCGATTTTAGCAAATTTCTTTTAATATTATCGATATTTTAACTTTTTATCCCATATTTTTTTATATTTAAAATTTCAATATATCAAAGTTTACATTATTTTCCTCTCGATATACATCCATAGTTCCGATATTAATGATTATTCACCCCCCAAAAAGGCCCAGGAATGTTTACTTTCTAAATCTACAAATATAACTTTCTATAATTTAACTTAAACTCAATTCCAACGGCAAGTTTGCATGGCAAACATTCAAATTTACAATTCCCGGAGAATACCAAAATATATATATATAAATACAAAACGTAACACAAACATAGATAAAATATAAAAAAAGGAGGAGGAAAAAAAAGGCGGAAAAAAAGTAATCTCTATGGAATGCAACAACCTGTCAGGTGGCGTTCAGCCAATGCCTGGCAAATCGCAGAGCCTCATTCAAGTGTGTTAGCCATTCTAGCAGCTCCGCTTGAGTATCTGCCGCAAAGAAGACCCCTGATTCGTATTCCGACTGCTTGCCCTGGACCAGAAAGCTCCTGGCTCGAGCGCACAGCTCTCGGGGAGCTGCCGATATATCAGTTTGTCCACAACCCGGCAGCTCCATGCTGAAAATGGGTGATTCATCTGCCAGATTGTGCTCGTGCTGCCAAACGGAGACGAGCACACCATCCAGGCTGCACCAGCGGCGGTTCCAGTGGTGTCTGCTCTTGGGATCCTGCACGTTTAGGTAGCCAGCGAAATGGGTCTTGGGCAGACGTAGATCCACTCTGCCTGTTATGGATATACCCGGTCCCAGATTCGTGGTTTTGGAGTGTGGACTTAGAGGAAACTTCCAGGTTTTCGAGCTGCGCAGGCAAATCTTGTCACCAGATCTCGTCTCACTGGCCACCAGTTCAAAGGGAGCCAAATCCATGGCTCTCAGAGTAAACGAGGCATGCAACCTAAACCGGGAGATGATGTTTTCTGGTCCAGAAGAACCCGCTGATGAGTTGGAGTTGGAGGAACCCAGATTGCCACTGCCACGACGCTGCAAGGTACAAAATATATAAGGCTCAAGCCTGGCTTGGAGAGCTAAGTACTACTTACCAGCAACTTGGCAGGCTCCAGGGAAAGTGTGGAGACCTTGCGCAAACGCAGCATGAAGATCTGGCAACGCAGCTCCAGGGAATCCGACCTTTCATCACTGTAAAACTCCAGGCCGCAGTCCCTAAAGAAGGCCGAGCCATTCTGGCACTCCACCGACTGCGTGGAACGTATGACACCGCCGCTCTCAAAGGTGCAGATAAAGTGATAGTTGAAGAACATATCCAGGCTCACATCGGCCCTTACAGGCAGCTCCATGGCATCAATCAAAAGGCACTGGGAACGCCCTGGTTTTTCAGCAGCTACAACAGCATAATCCTCACTAAGCGGCGCTGCCTTGCGCAGACTGGAAAAAAGCAGCAATCGCTCGGCCTCCACCATCTCCGAGGAGATCTCCAGCTCTGGCATCTGGCGGCAGATACTCACAGCCTGGGCCAGCTGCTCGCTGGTGCTCAGCGACTCGTTCAGCAGGGAATCCAAATTGAAGCTGGCATAGTAGGTGCTACTGTCGCACTCCCCTGCCTGGGACTGATCCCGCGACAAATTCAAACTCTGAGCCAGCCGCTGCTTTTCGGCTTTAATAAAGTCCTTGCCCTTGCGATACGAACGACGCAGGGCATCCTTAAGCAGGCGATAGCGGGCCAAAGCGCTAACCGACATCAGTTGGCTCTCACTGGGCAGCTCACCCAAGCTAGAGCTGTTGTGGAGTACGGTCTCCGCCTGCTGGGGCGTTGTGGGGCAGCTGAAGCTGAGATTCTGACGCAGCGGCGTGGCTGGGCCATCGTTAATATCAATGCTTAGATTACCGGCGGCGGCGGCAGGCTGAAAGACAAACTGAATCTACTGAATCAAAAGTTGAGGAACCAACAAAATTTGTGTATTTTATAAGAAAGCCATGGATGAGTGTACAGTACAGCGAGTGATGATGGATAGAAGCTATTTACAGTGTATACAGAGTGTGTCCCTTAATGGGAGTCAACAAAAATCTCTACCTTGGTGGTGAACCTCTGGCTCTGCGGCTGCTGCTGCTGTTGCTGCCTCTTTTTCGGGGTACTTTGGTTCTCCGGCTCTGGTTCTATCTGCCCTGAACCGTACTCATTGGTCACAAACGAGGAGCTGCTATAATCCGCATACAGCTCTTCCACACCTTCGTGGGGCAGGTCATAGGACACGGAATCCACATGGGAAGAGGTCTAAAAGAGAGTTTTTTTACAAGTGTTAAATCAAGTTTGAGGTTTTTTCTTGTATAAATCACTCACATTGGGCACTTTCTCCAGGCGATCTAGCACTAGTTCACTGCGACACAAGTTGTCCAGAAAGATTTCACTGCGCTGCAGCGAGAGTTCCGAACGGGAGAGATTCCTGTTCTTTTTGGGCGGCGAATCCTTCTCACTGATGTTGTTTAGCGAATGATGAATTAGAGGCGGTGGTGACTTAAGCTTGGGCTGATGAACCACCGATGATCCGGTGCTCTGACTGGCCGAGCAGGAGGTGGTCTCGGAGCTGCTGCCTGGCTCCTCGGGCAAAGGCATGAATTGAAAGAAGCTGCCGTTCTTCAGGGATTCGTGTAGAAAGTGACCCAAGGCCAAGGGTGGTTTAGGAACTGCAGCAATAGGTTGCTGCGCCGCCTTTGTGGTTACTTCACTCTGTATTAACTGGGTTTTAGGTTGCACTATCGGAACCCTGGTTACTTCATCTTCACTTTGCACTAACTGAGCCTTTGTCTGAGGCGAATTCTTGGGCGTCTTCTGCACCCGGGCATACAGGGCACTGAGATCAGCGGGCGAGGGCGAGGGTACCGGCGTGATTTCACTCACATAAGCTGTAGAGCTGGGCGTGGATGTGGCCGTGGAGCTAATGGTAGGATTGTTTGGATGTGCTGCAGTCCTGACCTCATGATGGGGACTCCCCCTAAACCGCAAGCAGTCTTCCTCAATCTCTGAATAAATGGGCTCGCTGTCGGCTCGTTGGCAATTGGTCAACCGCAAAGTGGTGGCCACAGAGGTGGTGGCCAGGCTGCTGGTAGGTCCATCAGTGCAGTCAAAGCTAGGCACAGGATCAGAGCGAGAGCAGTCCTGTTAAGAAAATAATAACACACATTTTGAATTTCGATAAAACAATGCGCTCTACTTGTTATCGATAACAATCTCTTATGCAACCCAGCCAAGAAGAAATGAAAAACTAAAGCAAACAAGGCAAAAACAGCTGACTGAAGCATTTTCTATCCCCTCCCCTTCCCTTTCGTTGTCACATTCAAAGGCAAAATTTTAAGTTTTATAAATTTAACAAAATAATAAGGACGCGAGACGCTTTGGCCGATGGCGAATCACAACTGAGGAGATGTACAAAGCCCTGCTACGCGCATTCCCCATCGAAATTCCCAGCGCCATCGCCAGGCGTCTCAATATCACGAATAGCATCAAAGCAAAACGCACGAAAATGGAAACGAGCTACGACTTCAACCGACGCTGGACACCAATTCTGGGCGCCAAGAGCATCAACAACAACAAGGCGGCCACCTTTAAGCTGGTCTCGTACAACATTTTGGCCCAGGACCTGTTGCTGGAGCATCTGTATCTGTACCAGAATATCCAGCAGGAGTTCCTCACGTGGCGTCGTCGCCAGCAAAACCTTCAACGGGAGCTAATCCGTCTGAATCCTGACATCCTGTGCCTGCAGGAGATTCAGTTCGATCATCTGGCCCCGTTCATCCAGGGTCTGGGCATGGGCAGCGGCCGACGGTTGGCTTATGTGTACAAAAAGAAGACCGGCCAACGGACGGATGGCTGTGCCATTGTCTATGACTCGGCCAAGTTCCAGTTGCTGGATCAACAAGCCGTGGAGCTGCATGATCCCGATGTGGCTCTGCTTAACCGCGAGATGGTGGCGTTATTTGCCAAGTTTCGCTTTAAAAACTACCCAAATCCCAAGGAATTCGTGGTGGCCACCACTCATTTGCTGTACAACCCAAAAAGATCGGACGTGCGCTGTGCCCAGTTGGCCAGAACTCTCAGGGAGCTAAGCACCTTTGCCACGGACGACACACCAGTGGTTTTGACCGGCGACTTTAACAGCGAGATTTTTAGCTCACCCATGCAGCTGCTTATCGGCGAGGAAGGAAAAAAGGAAGCCTGCAAGGAGACGGATACTATGAGGTTCGATATCATAGATCCAGGCGAGGGCACTGTCTCCACGTACCAGGACAACTGGATCACCGTGGACTATATCCTGCGCTCACTCTGCTCGAAAAGCAAGCACAAGCTGCTCCCAATCAGCGTCTACTCACTGCCCACGATTCAAGCCTGCTTTCGCGTGGGCAAGATTCCCAATCACTATCTGGGCTCGGACCATTATGCCACAGGCGCCATCTTCAGTGTTATTTAGATCTTAAGATTGTCCTCCCCTCATTAAAGTGTTGTACAACTCACCCGAAATGTTCTCACTGCCCGCTCATCGCTGGCCTCCAGATTGGCCCGTATTCTGCTCAGCAGGTAGCCCATCTTGTTGATGGTCACATCGTGGTCGAGATCCTTTTGATACGAACGATAAGTGGCCGCCGTTGTGGGTTCTGCTTGAAAATCCAGCTTGCGAGCTCGGTTGGCACGTGGCAGTTTCTTTGGCGGCGTCGGGGCCTCCACCTTGCGTTCAAAATCAAAGTACGGCTGCTGGCGAGTGGATGTGGTTGTGGCGGAGGGCGTCGTCTGCATGGGCGAGTGGTAGCTACCTGGCGGCGACTGGGATTGCAGATCCAGCTGCGATGTGGAGGTCTGCACGCCCACGGTGCATAGCTTGGGAGGTGTTCTTATCTGTGGTTGTTCCTCCTGCTGATTCGTTTTCTTGGGTGAAACAAAGCGGAGAATCTTGTTCTTGGAGTTATTTAGAAAGTTCTTGGACTTGGCTCCCAGCTTCTTGGACTTGTTGCTCTTCCAGGGCGACAAATTCCGCCACTGTTCGCCCCAAATGAACTTCTGGCTAGCCTGGCCGCCGCCAGTGGCAGTGATCTTGATTCCTCGTGGATACTTGATGGGCGTATCCTTATATTCCATATTGGCGGCCAGATTCTCGCTCATGCTGCCATCCACAGTGTCCAGGGAGATTTTGGGAACCACTGGCTGCGGCAACTGCCATCCAATTGCCACTTGAGGCTGAGCTGGGGCATCGTGTGTCTCGAACTCCTTGGCCTTCTGCTTGCCTTCATAGTTGAGCATGTCGCTGATCTTGGGCTCTGTCCAGCCGAGTATGATCTGCTTGGATTCAGCACTCTTCCGGCTTTGGATGCCCGTCTCCTGACGGATATTCCTAGCATAATGCGAGCCACGCTTGGACTCCACCACGCGCTCAATATCACTTAGAGAAGGACAGGTGGGCAGATGTGCCTTGCTAGGACTTTTTCTGGGCTTTTCCACCTCAGCTGCAAAGGGTAACTAAATGAGTAAAGGAAGCAAGGAGGCAAGTATACCATAAATGAAACCGTAACTCAAGATTTTCAGAAACACAACTCTTTATTTTGGCAAATACATTTGGTTTTTTTGGGTAAATCTAATTTGGCTAAAAATTTATCTTAGTCTGGTGTTTGGTTACGGTTTCATTTGGGGCCCTGGTACTTGGCTACTCACCCATGGGATAGGATCTGCGCTGGCTCTCCTTGGACTTGTTTAGATTACTGACTGGGACACGGACGCCTCGCTTGCGCAGAAACTCGTCTAGAACACGCTCTGCTTCTCGCACAGAGGGATTCGTGGAGGTGAGCGAGGTGCCGTCTGTGAGACTATGAGAGCTGCATCTTGGTGGCTTTGGCGGCGGTGGCTTTTGACTAAGGCGAGCCTTGGCTTCTCGTTGGGAGAGGCGCTTCTGCAGAAGACGTCCGCCTCCGCCAGAGCTGCGGCGAGAGCCAGAGCTTTGGCGACTTGAGGGTTCTAACGACTCCTTCTCGTGCTGCATCTCCTTCTCGTGCTGCATCTCCTTCTCGTGCTCCTCCTCCTCCACAGCGGACTCCTGCTCACTGATGTTGGAGAGAACAGGAGCCGTGGGCTTGTACTCTATGGCCTCGTAGCTCACTTGTTTCGTGGTAGTGGTTGCCTTGAGAGTTTGCGACTGAGTGTTCCTCCTGTGCCTGCATGTGGCTAGGGGTAACTTTTGACGGTTTACCCGCACCTCGGACACCACACAGTTGTCGCGCAGCTCCTGGATGATGTGTATAAGCGGATCACTGTCGCCTGAAACGGCTCTTAGGCTACTGACAGCAGTGAGAGGAGAAGTGTTCGAGGATTTCACATTGGCTGGTTCACTCAGACGGCGTTTTTCCGGCTGCTGTTTCTCCTGACTGCCCAGATTGTTGTGCTTGGTGGCCTGAAAAAAGGAAATAACCTGGTTTATTTAGGGTTAAATTAGGAGTTTGATTGCTTGCCCACCTTGCTGCTCTCGGACCGCCTGCTGCGCCGGGGCAGGCGCACGTGCTGGTCACGTGGCGGTGCCGTGGAAGCGCAATCGCCACTGTCGCTAGTAAAGCAATAGCAAAAGCCGTTCTGGCAGGGTTTGCCCTTGCGCTCCTGCTCCTTGTTGCATCGATTCTGGTTGATTAGGTCCGCGTCCATGGTCCGGCGCGTTCGTGGCTCCCGATTATTCCTCGGCAAGTTGCTGTCGCAGTCGCGACTGTGGCTGGACACCCGGCGGGTGCGGCGTGCCCGGAACTCGTCGATGCACTCCTGCAGACTGAACGAGCTGGTCGAACCAGACTTTGCGGAGTCTTCTTCCTCCTCGTCCTCCTCCGTTTGCTCCTCCTCCCCCTCTTCGTCGTCGTCGACTAGAACATGTTTGGTGGAGAACTTCGAACCTGCAAAAGTCTGTGTGTGCCGTTGTTTACATGGTTGCAAAAGCGATTAAAAAGCGTATTTTTATGCTTACGGTGGCCATGTTTTCGCTCTATTTACAGATGATAAGACACGAGGCCAGCTCGGTGCGTGCGCTCCACTTTTACACGTTGCACACACGCTTTCTACTCCGCTTCGTAGTTTTCCAATCAAAAGAAAAACGACGCCGCCTGCATTTCACGGTTTCTCTTTTGTGCCGCTTCTTCGTACCTTTATCAGAGCAGAGATGGCGAATGGGAGGCGTCTGTCGGTAGAGATGAGCGATTAGAGGCTAAAAGTAGCTATAATTTAACTTTTTTTCCCTTGTTTCTTTGTCATATTTAAAAAGAGCTCACTGTGTTTAGTAATTTTTGATTACACATTAGTTATTTTAAATTTTTACATATTCCTTTTACGGTTTACTAAATGCTTGTACTTGTTAGCTACTTAGTAGCTTGTTCTTAGCCTCCTCACCAGTGTTGCCCAGTAAGGAATATTATTTATTAATAATAAAAATTGAATAGATAAATGTTTAAAAAATGCAGAAATTTAATAAAAATTAATGGGTTGCTTTAAAAATTAAATTAACGGCAACGGTAATTATTTTTATTTTTATTATTTGAATCGAAAGAATTTAAAAAAATACCGCTAGCTTTTTAAAAACCGCCAGATCTAGCGGTAAATAGCTAACTGGGCAACGCTGCTCCTCGCCGACAAGAAACAGCTGTCAGCTGTTACGTCGTCTCTAATTAGGAAAAGTTGTTAAAAATTAATATTTAAGAACATTTGAATTAAAAACAAATACAAAATGTCAAACAGCCACTTGTTTATGAAGTCGGGCTTTCCACGGGCCCCCCTGCAAAATGGCCTGGGGCGCTATGTCTGCCAGCTGCAGCGAATCACTCTGAAATTCTGCAAAAACAATGGTTCAAGCAGAGGCATGCGGTAGGTTAAATTCTTTAATTATACTATAAAAAGTATTAATTATTTAAATTCCAATTACACAGAGACTTTATTGAGAACCACCTGGTGGACTTTGCCAAGGAAAATCCTGGTATTGTGGTCTATGTGAAGCCCCGACGCCATCGCACACCCGTTTTGGTGGGAGAGTATTGTGAGTCTTTTACATTTTAAGCTTCTAAAACATAGTTTTTAATATTTAATAATATTTATCGTAGTAAACGGCGATCGAGAATGGCTGAACTGCAGAAACAACACCCAGGAGGAGATCTCCAAGTGGATAGACCTGCTAAAGACCCAAAACGGCAGCTCCAGCTCTCTGCGTTTGCGTAAAATGTGGCACACGGATGTGCCCTCCATCCAGGGACCCTGGACACCCTTCCTGCTGCGTTCCCCGGAGGCTCAAGGCCAGGTTTACCCCAATACGGAGGCCTCCAAGCCGCTGGAGACTCCACAATCCGCCACCGAGAAACTTATCGAGCTCTTCCGCCAACAGCAACTGGAAGCTGGCGAGGAAGCCCATGATTTGCTCAACAAAAAGCGGGCTGAGTAAATAAGATTTATAAGGAGTTAAGGATGTTTTCGGTAATTGTTGCTTTTTATTTTATCAACAAATAAATATTTAAAATCTAAACGACTAAAATGGTGCTTGAAATATCGAAATTATTGTCCCCATTAGCGTTGTTTCTCCGATAGTTTCGATATGTTTCGATTTCAAGTACTTGGAATATCATTTGTGGGAACCGCGCGCAGTGTGGGAATATCATCATAAATAATGCTTAAGGTTAGTGACCCCTTTGAGGCTTGGAATACATAGAGAAATACGAAGATCAATAGGCAAAGGAGTCTGGGGTGATAAACAGGTTCTGGTGACAACTTAGCATGGTTTACATCTAGCACACACAGGTGAGTTTAGGTGACGCTGATCCGCTGATCAAGCAAAGGTTAATTAAGTACATAGAAGTCTGATTCAGACGGTGTTCTTTAGCGAGTTTAGAGTATCAAAAAGTAATTGCTTTTCTTGTGCTTTGAAGTATTTTCCATTTAACACTTGGTCTTACGCATATATAGTACATATACATATATATAAAGTTACACGCACACACTTACTATATACGATCAACGACGACTTACACACCGATTAAAAGAAAAGCATTTTGCTCGAGTTTACAATTTCCGTTTGGTGAATTCCTTTGGCGAAATGCATTTGGTTCTTCCTAATTATTACAAACTACATCATATATATATATAGACTTGAGTACACATACAAATATTAACGTTAACTTTGTCATCAAAAAATCAATAATACGGACGTCTTTACACTTTTGATATTTGTTGTCAATGATATATCACCGATTCAAATTAAATTTAACTCTGTTTATGCCTGGCTTTCCTTTGTTTTCCTTGTGTCTTTTCTAGCTTTTCTCCCCAACGCTGCTCTCCCTATCTCTGTTCTCTATCTAAATCTAGACTTTTGTATTTTGGTGTTGGTGGGTGGCTGCTTTTTGGTTTCGATAGAGAAATAGCCTTTCATAGCACGCAATATCAGCTTAGGTCTGCATTCCCTTCAAATGTCGCCCATTTCCAAGGCGGCATTAATGTCAGCCACGATTTTACCCATCACCTCGCGATAGGGGGAGTCGCAACGGAAGGCAGTCTCCAGCAACGTTGCCTCGCCAAAGAAATCGAACACTTCGTCGATGCGGCCCAGCGATTTCTCTGTGAGATGCGGCTGTACAATGGACTTGAGTGCCACATGGGATTCGGCTATGGACTTTTGCAGGTAGGCCAAATCGAAAGTGAAGTCCACCTCGTAGAATGATATGATGGAGAGTTGGGTGTTCTGTAAAAAGACAGAGAATGTGTTTCAATGAAAGAGAAGAATTAAAGTTACCAAAACTCACCTGAAACTTCCTCTTAAAGTTCTCCGCCTTTTGCAGCTCATCGTCGCTAAACTGATTATTCCTGTGCAGGACTCCAATCTTAATTACAATCTTGATGATATTCTTGATCAGCTTCTCCGCCTTGGCCTTGTTCCCAGTATGCAGTTTGCACAGCCTGTACAGGTTGTCCAGCAGCGAGGCCGTTGTACCATCTATGAACGTCTTGGCTATGTTTTTGGTGGCCATGCGTGAGAGGATCTTCTTCTGCGCCCGCAGCCCGATATCGTGCGACTTGAACACATTGTCGGCCATGACTAAAGCGGAAAGGGAGGGGTCCCCGGGGAGTGGTGCATACAGAGAGATTCAGATATTATTATCGTTGCATATTCATTGACGCGAGGCATTGTGGCGGAGCAACAAAACGGAGAAAAAACCAAAAGAAAACTGAACTGAACTGAAGACTGACAACTGAAGAAGCAAAGCAGATCCGCACTTTTCAGCGGTTTACCTTCCAAGTTCCAGTAGTCAACGCTCCACAGCAGCAGGCATTGTCGAAGCGTCGACATGTTGGTAGCCTGTTTATATTTCACACACACAAGTACATACATATATTACACCGATTCCAGAGGCGTAGGCATTGATAAGAAATTACAAATATATTGAAGAAACAAAGCTCGATTAGGCTACATTCATCATCATCGTAGTATCTTTAGATAAAGAAATAACCTGCTTCTTTCTTCGCAGCGGTTATGGTAGGAGTTCTTTGTTTCTTGACGGGAATGAGGGAATAATAAAGTAAAGACTTGATAAACAGAACTTAAATGTGTTTTGAAACATAATAAATTGCTTTCTAAACAAGTTTCTGTAATTATTATTATTATTTTAGGTATTATTTCTAACGAATTTGGTTTTGTTTTGCGTCTAATTACTTTTTTGTATGTTTAGAAATTTTTTAAAAAATAAACTAATATTAAAGTAAGTATAGGAAATTGTTATTCATAAGAAAATAAGAGGGTTTTTTTTAAAGAAGTTTAACTGTAATAATTTCCCATGAGTTTTAAATAAATTACATTGAAAAATATTTCCTTTTTTGTTATCTTTGAAAACATTTCAGATCTCTTCCTTCTTAATCTGAAGAAATTAAAGAAAATTGAGCTTTTTATCCTAAATAAATCTACGTAGTTCCCCTTAATGAACTCAAACTGTAATAATTTTCCATGAGTTTTAAATAAATTACATTGAAAAATATTTCCTTTTGTTATCTTTGAAAACATTTCAGATCTCTTCCTTCTTAATCTGAAGAAATTAAAGAAAATTAAGAGTTTTATCCTAAATAAATCTACGTAGTTCCCCTTAATGAATTCAAACTGTAATAATTTTCCATGACTAATGTACATTTTCACGGGAATTATGTACAATGCGCCGCTATAAATAATCACTATTGACACGAGGCAGTACACAAAACTCAACTTGAGACAGCTGGAGTGGCGGAAGCTTCACTGTATCAATAATGGATGACCAACTGTGCCCGTTGGTTGGCGGTATCGCCTATATGGAGGTTCGTTCTAACGGCTTCGGAGTGCGTGTTGTACGTGTCAGAGCCTTAAATGGCAATGCGGCGGCAGCTTTTTCCAACTGTCCAAACAAGGAGTCTAGACCAGGGCTAGCAAAGGCCAAGGGAATTTGTGTGTGCGTGTGTGTGTTGCCTCCCGGGAGGGGATTCCCCGCGGGTCAACCAAGTTCAAGCTCTCTCAGATACTTATTATTATCCCCCACCTAAGCTCAATCTAGAGCAGGGCATCCGCATCCCTGGTTTCTAATTTAACTAAGTGAGCTCCGGTTCCACTTAGATAACGTCTAACATATAACCGTGCCATGACACGGACCTCTCCAAATGGTTAAGGTCACGCGAAATGCAATAATACGGTCCGAAAGGAGGCCTAGCCCTGAAAACTTTGAGTTGGGCCGTGTGGGGGCGGTGGGCGTTGACGCCCAAGGACAAAAGTGGAATGCGGAAGTGCGCTACAGCCAAGGCACTCGGCCTCTTGAGTTCTCCTCCCCTTTCTTGGCCAACTTTGTGGGCCAACTTCGCTGAAGTTATCGTGTGATTTTGATATTTGATATTGATTGCAACAGGCAGCCCCAACCCTCTTTCTCTACCTCCCTTCCCTTCTGTATGCCACAAATAGCTTTGGCGCCTCACCTGTGTTTTTGTTGCTGCAGTCCTTGGCTTTATCCTTGAATCCTGCGCTTGTGTGCGTTCGTGTTTGTGTATCCCCTCGGCGTTTCTGGTATCCAAAATCCTGGCGCTAGCAAATAAAAGGGGGCAGCTGCATTGAAATGCGTCGGTTTCGAACGATTTTCTGCGGAATTTAATGCGCAACTTCGATTAAACATAAAACAAGTCAGCGAAACAGCAACAAAAAACAAAATATGAGCCACAGTGTGACCGGGTTGGACTAACTGAAAATACCTCAAAGGGTAACCAAGATTGGGAAACTAGTATTAGTATTTCTGGTATATTTTTATTAAAATTTAAACTTCTTTTTATAAATTATAGCTTGTTACTTGGCGATTTTATAAAAATAATTAAAAAATTCAATTAAAAATTAGTCTTATATATTCATATATTATTTTCATTTATCTTTTAGTTAAATGGATTAAGCAAAACATTTTACCAGATAATAATATAAATTTCAAAACATATTATTGTAGTTTTATTTTAATATAAACAAATTACATTGTTTTTAAATATATCTCACAATATCTACAAAATTTATTTACAATTCCACAGCAATAATTAACAAAATTAATAAATTCTTAGTAATAAGGTCGTGGTATTTTCTGCCGCTTGAATGGTATATCCCACTTGCTGCAACTTGGTCACACTTTCAAAGGTCCAGCTGCGCGAAAAAGATTTTCGATGCTTCGTTGGTTGTTTTATTTCTTAAGAAATAGCAATTAATCCAGTGGGAAAACGCGGAAAACTCAAAGCATTTACAGAGCGGCCTCCAAGATGAACATATACAACAAACTGAGGGCCAGGGAGCATGGATTCGGTGAGTTTCTGGCTTGGCGGGAGAATCCCACTTTTGGCGCTCGAATTTCCTGTGACTAAAGGTGTCGATTTCAAAAAGGCTTCAAATGAGTCTCGGGCGTTAACTGACAGTTTAAAGTTAGAACACTACAATCCTACCTGTAGGATGCGTAGGTGGCCAAAAGAATGCTTACTGGCTGCTCCCTGGGAATTTGCTGATCGTGCAATATTTTGAGGGAAAACCATGACAAAGCCACGGCATTCATTTCAGCAATGTTCTCTCCTTTCACACTACAGCCAACGATCGGACCTACGACTTTGCCCTGCGCCGCTTATCCGTGGCCAAGGAGGACAGCTGGCGGGGCATTGCGCCGGCCAACTACTGTCCGGACTTCAACCCAGAGCCGCCGATCTTCTCAGCCAAGTTCGCCAACTGCGATGGCTATCGACACATTCTGGCGATTGCCAACGAGGACGGCAAGATCACGCTGCAGGACACCACGCAAAGGAATCAGGAGCCAGAGGAGCAATCCCTGGCGGGTCCCCAGTGTCACTACAATGCCGTCTTCGACTTGGAATGGGCCCCGGGGCAAATGCGCTTCGTTTCCGCCTCGGGCGATCACACAGCCAGGTTGTGGGAGGTGGCGGGCTCTGGCATCCGCGGCCTCAACTCCTATGTGGGTCACACACGCTCCGTAAAGTCGGCGGCGTTTAAGCGCACGGATCCCGCTGTCTTTGCCACCGGCGGCAGGGATGGCGCTATTCTTATCTGGGACATACGAGCCAACCTCAACATGGACCTTACGTCGCGGGTGGATAACTGCATCTACAGCGGACACACGGGTGGCCCGGGAACGCCAGTCTCTCAGCGAAAGCAGCGCACGCGGACACCCAAAATGGCATCGAGTACCACGTCGAGCAGCATTACGGGTCTGGCCTTCCAGGACAATGACACGCTGATCTCTTGTGGAGCCGGCGATGGAGTGATTAAGGTGTGGGACCTGCGGAGGAACTATACTGCCTACAAGAAGGAGCCGCTGCCCAGGCACAAGCTGCCCTATGCAGGCCACTCCACCTTCCGCGGTTTCACCAATCTGATTGTAGACGCCGCCGGCTCCCGGCTGTATGCCAATTGCATGGACAACACTATCTACTGCTACAATCTGGCTTCTTACTCGCCCCGCCCGCTGGCCTGCTACAAGGGCCTCCTGAACTCTACGTTCTACATCAAGTCCTGCCTGAGTCCGGATGGTAAATATCTGCTGAGTGGAAGCAGCGACGAGCGAGCGTATATCTGGAATCTGGACCATGCAGAGGAGCCGCTGGTGGCCCTGGCTGGACATACGGTGGAGGTAACCTGCGTGGCCTGGGGCTCCAGTCACGATTGCCCCATTGTGACCTGCAGCGATGATGCCCGGCACAAGATCTGGCGTATTGGACCGAATCTAGACGGGCTGAGTGAAGCAGAGCGTGCGGAACAGTATCGAGGAACTGCCTCCTATGTGAGGGAGTTTGGCAAGAAGACTTCCACGGCTCCATCTGTGGGGAATCACAAGTACAATTTGCGTGAGCTGGAGTCCACGCCGAGATCACTGAAGCGACTGATGGACCAGAACGAAAGGACTCCCGGCTCCATGGAGAAGGTTAGCACCAAACGCTCTTTTCTGGAAATGCTGGGCGTGGCTAATGGCGAGGCAGAGGCCACCGAGCAGCCCCAGAAGCGAGCAAAACCTTTGGAATCCCGTGGCAGACGCCTATTTGGACCCTCAAGCCAGGAGAGCACCTGCCGGCACATAACGTTGGCAGCCATCAACGAAGAGGAGGCCTCGCCCAGCAAGCGGCAAAAGGAGAATTCAGCGGCCGACGAAGTCTCTCCCCTGCCCAAGCTGCTCAGCACGCCCAATCATTCGCCGTTGAGTGAGAATGTGAATCATGTGTACACCTCCCCGCCCACAACTTCGGCGGCGGCGGCGGCGGCAGCAGCTGCTGCTGCTGCAGAGTCTGCCAATCCAACGCCGCTCTCTGCCGTCATCTATTCGCCCACCTCCAACCTGCCCAACTATGTGATTGACGGCGAGGCGCCGCATCTGGGCATCATGTCGCCCAAGCGCAAGGCCAAGGAGAAGGTGGACTGGTTGACGAACATCCGCAAGCAAAAGCTGATGAATGGCCGGGCCCATGTGACGCTCAGTGATAAGATGAACGAGGATCAGCAGCAGGCCGATGTGCTGGCCTCTCCGCGTCTCCAGAGTCTCCGGCAATCCGAGTGTAGTCCTCGGCTGCAGGCCACTCCCCGCAGGCGCATCTCTCATACAGATGGAGGTGGTGGTACACCTTCAGGGGGTTCCTCCTCCCACAGCCATACCCCAACCCAGCCCAGGACGCCAACCTCGAGTAGAAGAAACAGCGAAACAACGCTGTTGCGTTTCTTTAGCATTCAAAGGAGCAGCAGTGTACCGGCGGAGGAGGGTATAGCCACTGCTGCTCCCTCCTCCCCCCTTCCAACGGCGGTAGCTGCTCCCGCGTCCACGTCCCTAAGCATGCGTACGCCCACCACAACGGCGGTGGGCGGTGGAGGTGGCGATTGACGCGGAGCAGCGAGCTTCATTTCAAACCATAATTGCACTTGTAGTTTTAAGCGGACATTGTTTAAGTTATTTTTTATTGTAGATCCTAAGGTTGCATCTTTCGCGGGCCGCGGGTTTGGTAACCAACTCCCCCCGTCCCCCTTTTGTACAAAAGACTAAAGTACCCCCAAATAAAAAGTAAATCGATTTTTAATTCTCTTTTTTGTATTTTTTCTTACCTTTTAGGCTTTAATTAAAATTAAAATTTAAAAATTAAGTTTTTTCACTAGAAAATACTTGATTTTGATTGTGCTTATTTTAAGGGGGATTTCCCCGTCTTTTAAATTTTGAAAGTTTTATCAAAAAATCATCGATATATCGATATTTTTGGACTGCCAACTTGATTTCTTTAAGGTGTCATGCAAACTTTTGTTCAGCTTAATTGAAACGGTCATAAATTTCAATTTTTTTAATTTTAGAAATAAGAAAAAAATCTACATTAATTTTATAATAATATATAAACTATATAATATATTATTATAATAATAATAAACTACTTTTGTTTATAGCAATTTAAGTTATTTTTTATTTTTATTTTTTTTTTGGCATAATCAAAACATTTTTCACTGGCACTCGTGGTTAAGGATCCCTTATTGGACCTTCTTCTGCTGCTGCTGATCCTTTTTGATTGCGCTATTCAGTCGCATTGTCTGGAAGAGTTGTTTGGCCACGCCTCCAATCAACAGGATATGGCTAATGTGCAAGGCAGCACTAGAGAAGTTCGTGCTCGGATAGGTGTTCCAGCAATACTCAATGAACCCAAGGATGAGGCAGCGCACCCCCAAGGAGTAGGGCGTGGACCAGGCCAAGTAGGGCAGCGAATGGAAGTACCAAACATAGAACTGATAGTGCAGAGATCGGGCGCAGGCCACGCCCACCAGGTTGCTCAGGAAGAAGGGCAGCAGGGCCAGCTGAGTGCAACGATCAAAGTGAATGCCATAGCGTTCCGGTTCCGACTGGGAGGCAGGAGCTGCTGGTGACGCCTTAGCTCCAGATGATTTCTGTAGGGTCTTCTCGAAGGACTTCAAGAAGGCCTGCTGCTCATTGGTAAGCTTCTCCTGATCCTTGTTCTTTTCAGCCTTCTTCAGCTTCTTTTGGGTCTTCACCTCGCGATTTTTATTCGCTATTTGTGGCTGCAGTTGATCTTCAACGCGGCGCAGGCGCACATAGCTCTGGAAGAAGGTCCAGGTGGGCTTGGCAAATACCAGTAGGAGCACTAAATGCAGCCCCAACAGCGACAGGTGAAAGTTACGGTTCTCGAAGAGTTCTCTGGTCAAAAACCTATAGTTCACCGTCCACTTGTGCTCGAAGATGCGTCCCAAATCGAAGCTGCCGCGCAGATACTCCACTGGGTGGGTAAGCAGGAAGGGAGCGCCCAGGAGGAGTTGTATGCCTCCGCAGATTACCAATTGGAGGAGCGTCTTCAACAGTCCCAAATTGGCCAAATAAAACAGAAAGAGAGCAGGGGCATACAGCAATATGTTCATCTTTACGCCCACCGCCAGGCTGAAGAAGACGCTGCCAAAGGTCCAGCGTCGATCCATGAAGAGATTGAGGGAGGCGTAGAACAACACTACGGCCACGGGATCATTAAAGAGTCGCAGCACGTATATGGAGTGGATGCGGTACGAGGTGAAGGCACTCAGGACCAGCACATAGGGAGGAACCTTCCGGCTCTTGGCGTAGAGACGCAGCACCAGAGCCAGCTGCAGGAGGTAGATTCCGGCGAAGATATACTGGGCCAGCCGGACATTGGCTCCATGGGAGGTAAGATAATACAGGGCCGTGTATATGTATACGAAGGCAGCGGGATAAACTAGAGGTCCAGTGTCACCTAAAAAAAGGGAATTACCTATTAATTGAAAGCTACAAAATTTACACAATATTTGTAGTTTAAATTTATTTATTTACAATTTTAACGATGTAACCCCTTATTAAATGAAAAAAAAAATGGAGTAAAATTTATTTTCCTACAAACATAGCTAGATCAACTCGGCTGTTGATGCTGATCAAGAATATACATGATTTATAGGATCGAATATGACTTCTTCAATGCTTTCTAAGCTTCTAACTAAAATTAAAATACCCTTTAACGGTAAATATGGCTTTAAAAAATAAGATTTCAAAAACATATTTTTCAAAAATGGTTATTTCACACAAAACTCGACAACCTTCGTTATTTTACCCGGCGTCTTATCGCCTTTTTGAAAAACCTCATCGATATCGATATCGATAGTGACAATCGATGTTTCGAGAAGCTCTAGTGTGCGAGCGAGAGAGAACACTCGTAGGGCAGCATGGAGGCTATTACGGCATGTTAGCTGAAAAACTGATACATTTGTGAAATAAGATGATTTCGTGTAAAAATTTATTCGTGTTTCGGCAACTGCCGTCGGCCCTGGCCGCCACCGCGTGCTCCTCCGTCGCGCCAGCCTACCGGAGCATTTCCAGCGCCTGGCGGCCGCCGCCGCTGCTGCCCCAAAGGCAGGCACAGGCACAGGAGCACAACCTCGTTCGCAGCTTCCACACATCGCGGCAGGCGCTGGCCAAGGACTATTACCAGACGCTGGGCGTGGCCAAGAACGCCAACGGGAAGGACATCAAGAAGGCCTACTACCAGCTGGCCAAGAAATACCATCCGGACACGAACAAGGAAGATCCGGACGCCGGTCGCAAGTTCCAGGAGGTCTCCGAGGCCTACGAGGTGCTCAGCGACGACCAGAAGCGACGCGAATACGACACCTATGGCCAGACAGCGGAGAATATGGGCCGGCAGGGCGGCGGCTTCCCTGGTGGTGGATTCCCCGGCGGCGCCGGTCCCGAGGGCTTCTCGCAGAGCTGGCAATTCCGCTCGAGCATCGATCCCGAGGAGCTCTTCCGCAAGATCTTCGGCGAGGGCAACTTCCGATCGAATAGCTTCGACGACTTTGCAGACTCAAAGTTTGGCTTTGGCCAGGCCCAGGAGATGGTGATGGATCTGACCTTTGCCCAGGCGGCGCGGGGAGTGAACAAGGACGTCAATGTCAATGTGGTGGATCAGTGCCCCAAGTGCGCCGGCTCCAAGTGCGAGCCTGGCACGAAGCCAGGTCGCTGCCAGTACTGCAACGGCACCGGCTACGAGACCATCTCCACGGGCCCCTTCGTCATGCGCTCCACCTGCCGCTACTGCCAGGGTACCCGCCAGCACATCAAGTATCCGTGCAGCGAATGCGAGGGCAAGGGTCGCACCGTGCAGCGCAGGAAGGTCACCGTTCCAGTGCCCGCTGGCATCGAAAACGGCCAGACGGTGCGCATGCAGGTGGGCAGCAAGGAGCTCTTCGTCACCTTCCGCGTCCAGACGAGTGACTATTTCCGGCGCGATGGAGCCGATGTACATACGGATGTTGCCATCTCCCTGGCCCAATCGGTGCTAGGAGGCACCGTGCGCGTTCAAGGTGTTTATGAGGATCAGTGGATCAATGTGGAGCCGGGCACATCTTCCCATCACAAGATCATGATGCGTGGCAAGGGACTGAAGCGGGTGAATGCCCACGGCCATGGAGATCACTATGTGCACATCAAGATTGCGGTGCCGGACAGCAGGAAACTGGATGAGAAGCGGCGGGCATTGATTGAGGCGTACGCTGAGCTCGAGGAGGACACGCCGGGACAGATACACGGAATTGCGCGGCGCAATGATGGCAGTAAGAATGCAACGTAAATAACTCCCGAGCTACCAATGCAATCTCTAAATGTTCCTTGGTGCTTGACTTTCTAGTTCACAAATATATACAAAACGTGCGTTTTATGTGCGAATAAAAGTGTTTTAAATAAATGTATTTTTTTCTTTTTCTCCCCCTTAAACTATCTTTGCAGCGCAGGTGCGAGTGAAGCAGGAGCAGCCAGTTCCGGAGGAAAAGGAGAAGGATCAGGCTCCAGCTCAGACTCAAAAGCATCAGGAGAAGGCAAAAACCCACAACAGCAGCCGGGCCAAGAGGAAGCCAAAGCGAAAGAAGCCAGTGGATCCGGACAAGGCGACAGCGGAGGCGGAGGGTTCTTAAACAAAATCAAGTCCATGTTCAACTAACCCCCCCAGTTACCCCCTACAACTTGGTGGCCTATTGATTCTGTTTTTTAGTGTCTAAGTTACGCACGTTATTGTTGCTAGGGCTTTAATCTAAGTTCGGGGCGAGAACCGACCGAGTGATTGATGTATTCCAAATACGAGTTGGAAATTCGAAAGATGGAAATGTGAATAAATACCAAAATTGACCGTCGTTCGAGGCAAGAAAACAAATGGAAAAGCGTTTGAAATGTTCTTAAAATGTTAACAAAATTGAATTGTATCTTAAATTCTTTTATTTATAAAATAACAAAGATTATTTTAAGCCTCTAAAGGCATCTACCTAAAGATAAACCCCAACAGGTGCAGGAATATATAGGGAACCCCTTTATTTGGGTCACCCGATAGCATCCAAAAATAGAACCGGCACAAAAAAACTTACCCCGGAGCAGCGCATAGTTGGTGGTGCCGTTAAGGAAACCCTCACACTCCTGCATATAGGCCACCCAGTCAATCTCCGTGTAGGGCACACGCTGGATCACCACCAGGTTAATAACCGTCTCCGCCAGCAGGATAAATATGGCAACCAAGGGCACGGCGGCCGGCTCCAGCAGCAGGTACTTGAAAAACCGCACATTTAGGTACTTATCCTGCATGGATTGCAGGAAGCCAATGGACTTCTTGCGACGCACCGCCGCCCGGTGGCTATTGGCCTTTGGCGGTGCCATTTTTGTGTTATAACCGGCGAAATTAAACCGAAATTAAATGCAAATAAAATCCACGCGAACAATCAGCTGTTGCGCCAACTATCGATAGGCGTTTAAATTGAAGGGAATTGAAAATTCTATCGATTGGGCTAAAAGTTCAATAAACGAACACGTAAGGGTCGTCGGAGTGGCGCCACCACTTCCGGTTTTTATTTAAAACAATTTTCAGAATAAATTCTGTTAAAAGTTTAATAACAATTATTAATAAAAATTATTAAAGCGAATTATCCCTGTATAACTTGAATATTGTAAAGGTTTTGTTATTCAGCTCGAAATATCACTAAATTTAAGTTAAAGGTGTTTTTTAGTCCTGTTTTCTGCAAATTAAGCTTATGGTTTCTTTGTGAGCTGCATTACTATTAACAAGAAAGAAAGCTAACTTTGGCCAGCTAAAGTTTGTATACCCTTGCAGGTAACAATTAAAATATATCATAACTAAGCCAAAAATGCATTAATTTCGATTCGGAAAGCAGTTTTGTGCTAGTTTTTATTAATTTAAAAAAACTGCATACCAAATTTAAAGTTTTAAGAATTCAAAATTTTTGGCCACTTTTGCTAATTTTAATGATGTAACCCCTTATCAAATTTCGCAAAAATGGCCAAAAAATCGATTTCTTCCGGACATGTCTAGAAAGATTCCCCTGTTGATGCTGATCAAGAATGTACATACTTTATAGGGTCGGAAACGTCTCCTTCACTGCGTTGCAAACTTCAGACTGAAATTATAATACCCCGCATGGGTATAAAAAGCTCCCAAATATTGTGTTTTAAAAATAACCAAACTATGATTTTAAATACCTTTTGTCCTCATCGAAACTAAAAGCAGCTTAAAAATATATTAAAAAAAAAAGAATACGACTTTCTGCACAGATTAAAAAGTATCTAATAGACACAAGCACAAAAAATTTATATGAAATATCCATCTGCAGCCTGAAAAAGTTACTGTCACCAGAATTTTGGTATTTGGTTTTCACAAAATAAAAAAGTACATATCGACAGGGAAATGAAAAATAGTTTATTGAATTCGAATTGCAGAGGAAAAGTTGTCCTGGCCCGCAGGCTAAATACCTGTGAATCGTTTTGTTTCTTTCAGCTCCGCCCTGTTCAGATAATTGGTGTGCCTTTCAGCCCCTCACCTGGCTGCACAGGTAAGTGGGCGGGAAAGGATCAGAGGCAGCAGCAACACACACATGACATGCCATGGTTGAAACTTTTTTGTTGTGCAAACACGTTGCAGTGGACACAATTAATGAATCGCGACAAGGACGAGAGAGAGAGAGAGAAAAAAACAAGCAACAGGGCCGGGAAAATCAGGGAAACATTTACATCCGTAGGTTGGCATTTAATTGCCTTGAATGGATATCCTGGCAGGAGTGGGGGCAATGCAAAGTGGGATTAAAAGCGGTCGTGGCTTCAGTTGTAACCGGATAAACGGAGGGTGGCATTGGCGTTTGCATGCATGAGCTCACCGGACGGTAACGGCGACCCCTTCACCTGGGCTCGTGTTACACGATGGTTTGCCCTTAGCAAATACATCTCAGCGATGCGTTAAACCGCCAGAGCGCCCACTCAGGCGAACCGCCCTCCAACCACACCACCCCGCCCCACCTGTATGTACCTGTCCGCAACGTTGTTAGCCATCATCGATGGCCGTTAATCTGGCTCGCAAATTGGCCGCGGGCTGATTGGTTTCTTGCCTGTTGCGCATTACCACCTTCTACATACTAGCTGGGTCCTAGCCCCGCGGGGATTTGGCACAAATAGGGGAGCATTCAATTCACTGGAATGCAGCTAATTACATCAGGTACATATGATATGTTTAGATTCTATCCAAGGGCTAAAATAGTATCTATTTAAAAAGGGATTATTTAGAATATACATAGCTTTAAGGGTTTTAAAGGGAATGGAATCTTTGCATACAGTTTTTATTAGATTTTCAAAAGAAAAACGGAATGAATATTAAATAAAAATGCGGTCAGTTAACACATTTTTGAGACACCGAATTCATTGTTCATTGTTTTTAATTTTCAGTTAAACAATGCACCATACTTTTCTTTCCATTATAATTGTTTTTAAATAAACATCATATGTATTCCTATAAAATATAGAATATCCAATGCCTTCTATTCACTGAAAAGCAACTAATTAATTACTATTACTATGCTATGTTTTGTTTTAATTCACCCCAGGGCCTTACAGCAGTAAACAACTGAAAAAAGGCTATTCAGGCAACGGACAATGGAACAAGGATTGCTTTTCGAGCTCTATTGTAATTTGAATTATCATCATTTGTTGCCTCTAAACATGAATAATTTTCCTAATTGGTTATTTGATAGTTTGTGGGCCGCACGGGTAGGAAAGTATGAGCCAGTAGTTGATTTAATTTACATTATTAGTGCAGAAACAAAAGAAAAAATGTAATAAGGATATTAATTAACATATTGTGTTTTTTAATTTAATGTATGCTGCCAATGAAATATTATTAGTTACATTCATTTAAACTGGTTTAAATTGGATAATTAAAAAAAATCTTGTTAAGCCCATATATGTATTTAAGTGAAGAATGTTTGCCTGAAGAATGTAAGGAATTTCATCAGAAATTGTAAATGTATTTCAAATGGAAATATATTTAGCTTGAGAGCACTTTGATTCAATAAATATTTTCATTTAAATAATTACAGCAAACCATTGAAAGATACTTAATTTGTGGCTTTTATTCTTTAATTTTATGAATCCAACTTTCATGGTTATTATTTAATTTATTCTTGTACAAATTAATTAAACTTTCATATAAAAAGTTTTGCGATAACTGACTAATAGATTTGAATCTTAATGTATTTTAGAATTTGGCAAAGTCATTCAAGTTATCAGTTTTTTTTTGTGAAATATATTCTATAGTGTGAAACATATGCCTTTTCATGTTTGTCGTCTGAAGTTTGTGGGTCAATCGAGTCCGAGTCCGACAGTTGTTAGTTATCGCTCTCTGAACTGTGAAACTAAATCGGTCATTCCTTATCGGTCGCCTTTCCTAGGTCCCAACAGCCTCTAGCTTTTAGCTATTGTATGTATGAATATGTACCTTATTTCGTAGTGTGTGTGAGAAAATTGTTTATTAATCAATAATAATAATAATCAGCAGGCAGGCTGGCACGCACACAGCAGTAACTCTGTATCGGTGGTGTTATCAGGCCGTCGCTGCTGCTGCTGCTCCCATTGCTGATAAGCTTGCTTTTCATTGTTTTTATTGTAGTTGTAGTTCAATGCAAATCTCGCAGCATTCGGCCTATAATAGTTGCGAACAGTACTTTGCACTCGGGGCGGCGGCTGCTTATTAATTTCATTTCCCATTCGTATTCACAGCCTTTGCATTTTATTGTCTCACGATTTAGCCATAAAAATGGGGACGGGCATTATATTTATCGCCGCCGCTTATTGCAATGTGCATGATTCTTGGGGTGCTCTAGGAGCGATTGAGGGAGAGAGTGCTGTGTGCCGGAAAATGTCTCTGGAAGAGTAAACAAAGCCGGGGCCATTCCTCTATGAAATCTTCTGTTTGTCGAGCTTGAGGTACAGTGGAGATTCTGTAAATCGATTAAGATATGTATTAAGAGGGAAGAAATTACAGATAAATACTTTAAGTTTGCGTTTGGATTTTTCATAAATAAAATAATAAAATATTTGTAGGTCTTGAAAATATTTATAAAGCTTATTAAATTAAATAGAAAGGTGTCTGTGAAATCACTATGATAATTTTAAGGAGAGTAACGAAAGTATTTTAAATACAATGGCATTAAACATTAATGCAACACTTATTCAAAATTTGTAATAACTAAATTTTCTAAACTAAATTAAAATAATAAAACTAATTTCTTTAAACATTTAATTATCCCGTTTGCCTTTTCTTTAACTTTTAATATTTCTCTAGAATATAGAATATAAATTATTCAAAATTATAAAATACAGAAAACCTTGACAGAGATATTAGCTCAAATTACAGAATTCTTACTGTGGACCTTTACGCTCCGTTTTGCACTTTGAGAGACGACGTCTATTGACTCTTTGTTAGGCCCCAACGCCTCCAAAAAGAGTGGGGGTGGTGGGGTGGAAGGAGGTGGAGAAATAGGAGTGCGAGGGAGACCAAAAAGTGTTGAAAATTGAACAGAGGACGGCGCGGCGTGTCGGTACACATTTGCATCTACTCTCGCATCAACAGGCACACACACAGCCAAAGGCACACAAACGCAGACCGCTTTTATAGGCCTCAGTCATTTAAGAGTTCAATCATATGAAGCGTCGTTGTTGTCGCTTCGTTGTCAAATCGGTCGTTGTTGTTTTTGTCTTTTACATGTGCTGCTCACATACGCTGGACACAAAATAAAAAAATATGAATAAAAGAGAGGGCAAACACAGAAAAACAACATTTTTGTAGGGCATATAAGACATATGAAATACCCTGAAATGCTACGGTAGATATCCAGGAAGTGCGAAAGTGTATTTTGAATTAAGTTTTGGTTTTATTAAATATTTAAAGAAATTTTCATTAATAATATAGTACAAAAACTAGCAAAAAATAGTAAATAAAGATTGATATTATATATACATAAATTAAACTTTGAAAGGTACCACAAGACGTATGTATAATCAATTTTGAAAACGCTAAGAAGTATGCAATTAAATATTTATTTTTTGATTATAATTCGATTTACATTGTAATCATAGGAAAAGTATTTATAATTTTTACTCACAATAAAAATTATAAACAAAATTATACCGCAATAAAAATTTTCTAGCATACATCAAGGCGTTCAAAGTGACAACACCTCGTATAAGTGATTTTTTCCTATTTTGTTTTTTGTGTAATTTGCTAAAGGAACCCGTTATGCTCTTCGGTAATGGGGCAGGGCATATTGAATGCAGGGCGACACCAACAAAGTAGTGGCAACCACAACAAAATCAGCGGCAACAAACACTCGAAGCTTTCGTTTCTTATGCGCCTACCCCGCCCCCTCTCACGCCAGCTGTAACTGCCTGCCTGCCTGTTGCTGCCGAGCCTGCTTGCTCTCTCTTTCTTTCTCTCACCCATTCCCTCCCCCAATCGTGCTCCCTCTCTGTCTGGTTCTCGGGCTGGCTCGTAATGAGCTTACTGCAAGTGTGTTCGTGTGCCGAGTGCTCCTCGGCTGCTGCTGCTGCGATACAGCTGGGAAGCAGCAGCGCCAGCAGCAGCAGCCCCACCAGTAGATTTCGGTTGCCATTGCCGCTTTAGTTAAAGTTTGTCGCTGGCCGCTTTCGGTTCTTCGGCTATCAGGCGCGCGACAGAGCGAAAGCGCACGAACGCACGCACACGATAATAAACAGCCGCCCCCTCTCCACTGGCACCCACTCTTTCTCGCAGCAGAAGATCGCGGGAAATCAGAAAACTCCGAAAACATCGGATAACCGTTTTTATTTCGTTAAACTTTTTAGTTCTTTTCGTTTCGTTTTCGTTTACGTTTTCTCCGTTCTCGTTCTCTTCGATTCGTTGTGGTAACTTGTTCGGCTTTAAGTTAACAACAAATGCAGTCAAAGATAGCGCCAAAAACCAAAAAAACAAAATAACACTAAAAAGAGCGCCAAAAAAATAGCCGAAAAAAAGCAAAAATCATTGTTATTGCATGGAAAATTACTACAGAAATTTCTTGTTCAGTGTGCCGGGCAACTGGCAAAAAGAAACAAAACACAGAAAAAAACCAAAAAGCAACCCAATCCGAATAACACAGTAAACACAGAAAAAAAAACAAAAATAAAAAAAGCGAAACAACAACAACAACGGGGCAAGAGCATAAATTAGATTGGCCTCATAGACGAATAACAACGAACTCGAGCCGCCGCGTAAACAAATTAAACGATGCTGGCTGCTCAAATTTAAATATAAACTATTATTGTTATCGCCGCTTGCTGTTAGCGCTGTGTTGTCTCGCTTTTTCTTCACTTTTTCGTTTTTCGCGCCAAATGCAATCGATTTTTTTCAAAACTTTTCGGGCTATTTGAATAATGAATGGCGGGGGGAGGGAGTGGGAGAAGAGCGTAAATCAAAAGCGTGACTAAGAATAATTTTTATGAAATCAAGCAAAAACCCGTGTCACTTCACACCCGCGCAACACATCCCGAACATCCGTTCAGTTTCCGTTATTTCGAAAATGCTCTTTCGAGTGCGCTCTTCTCCTATGCTTTCGATCACAACAAAAATAAATACAAAAACACAATTTTTACTTCACAGTTGTTGTTCGTGCTTTATTACAGACTGCAATTAGTTACCGTATCCCACGACAGTGTTTGTGTGTGTCTGTGTTATCAGGAAAAGAGTGTAAAGGAGAGTGAAGAAAGAACTCGCTATATCAGCGCGATTCGAAAGACAAACACAAAAAGGAAAAGTAACGGTGTGTGTGTGCTCTCTATCGCCATCTCGCTTCAACCAAATGAACCGATATTAAAAGAGATTACAATTACGCTTTTAAATAAATGCAGAGAGCTGTTTTAGTCCGAAGACCAAAAGGGTGAGTATTCAATCCTGATAAATACAAAATATTAACATCTGTTGAAGCTCGTTAGGATGTCCTTCCGGTCGTACATAGAATTCTTTATCCAGTTTTAAATATTTTGTTGTTATTTAAAATGTTTATTTTACTATTATTGGTAAATTTAAAATTGAAAATAATTCTGTAATATTTTCTTTCACTGCAAATACAAACGGTTCCCTTTGCACCTAACAAAATATTTCCAAAATTCAAAATTTATTTAAAATCCATCGTCTCTCCTCTCCACATATGGGTAACGTTTCAGTGGTTATATATCCTGGCCGTTGTCAAAAGCTTTTCCTGCCTCCCCATGGCGAGGAAACCCCAATATTCGAATGCAAATGGATTCACAGAGTGAGGATGGCCAATAAGAGGCTTTAGGGTCAAAAGGGAAATGCTGCACACAGCTTGACCAGAAGTACAAAAAAAAAAAAAGGAAATGTGGGAAAATAAAGCACTTGGAGAAAATATAGCATTGCCAAATAAATCCTTATAATAAATACATTTTTGCTTATCGAAATGCATTTTATAAAATACAAACATGTTACTCTTAATCATAATATTTATTTAAAGCACAGAAAATTATATTTAAAATCGAATAGTATCCTTTAACACTTATTTCTTCCTGTGCAGGACTTTCACATTTGATTCCATAGCTTACTTTCCGATTCCGTTTCTATTTTTTGGCATTACTTCTGAGCCTCGACCTGTTGCCCCATCCCTCACAAAAGAAATCTCCCACAGATGTTGTAAGTAAAGTTTTTGTGGTCTGATTTTTCAGTCCTTGCCAAGGATAAGCCCAAGTACGACAGCAGGGCCAGCGTCTGCAAATCGGATTGACTGGGGCTGTCATGTTCAGCAACAGGTTTTTCGGAGTCGAGACGCCGCGGGGCGGAAAAGAAACACACACACAAAATTTTCGGTAAAAGAAAAGAGGAAAAATAAAATCTGAAATGAAATGGAAAGAACGAAAGACAGAACGACAGGTCGGTCAAGGGGTTTCGCATTCAATTCTTACAGCATTTGATTTGCTTTTGCCACACAATTTCGAGTTGAGGAAATTGGCACTTGACCTACCGCACGGGAATCTAAATTAAGCAGCAGCAGGCAGCATGTTTTGTGAGCGTTTCGTCCCCTCTCTTGGGGCCCCCCTCTTTCTTGTCAGCAGTTTTTGGGTATTTTTTTGGGTCTTATTTTTTTTTTTTTTGTGTGTTAATGCTGAAAGCATTTATTCTCTTTGTAGCCGCCGTTTGTTTGCCATTTTCATTATTCCCCCGATTTGTTCTTGTCTATTTCGTCATTGTATTTCTGTTTCGGTTTCGGTTTCTCCAACGCTTCGCTTGGCATCTTAATTTTGAGTAATCGTACGACCAGTTTTTCAGCTCGTTATCAGCGACTGATAATTAATATAACACTCAAGTCTGTGTGCCCTTCATTAAAGCAATCGGAATTGAATGCTTGCAATTGCATATATTTCATGTATTAAGCATAAGAAGGTATTTATGTTGGCTTAATGAAATCTGATGAAATTACAACGGCTTGCATGCAGAAGAAAAAAATATATAAAAAGGGAGGGAAAACCGTTGAAATTGTAAGTTAAAACCCCATGCTCGGAAGTAAATTTCAGCTTGTTTGTTTTTTCGTACCATCACGGCGTATACGTAATGCTTCGGGCCGAATATAATTGAGGAATGGCTGGCTGGCAGTTAATGCCAATTATGATAAACGGTTGCCATGTCGACGCTTTCACACACACATGTGTATATTTATTCCACGATACTCACACACGCTGCAGTCCGAACACAACTGTTGCTGTTGCTGGGGCGCATTAAGATCGTTGTGTCGGAGTGTGTGTGCGTGTGTGATGGGAAATCACTTGAACCGCTTGAAGAGAGGGCAATTGAAATGTGTGTGTGTGTGTGAGTCTGTGTTTGCTTTCATTCAGAGCTGCAATCATTTTTAAGCGGCTTTCCACGGGGACATGCAACAGAAACGGTTTTAAAATCCTTCTCCTAAAATCGTCCTTTTGTTTTGTCATAACGTACATATAAATAAGTACACAAAAGAAGGAACATCACTCCGCAAAAGTGCATCATTAATTAATTATTAAACAATAAGCTGCCACAATAGAGATACTGTAAAAATTATTAAAAATCTTGAATATTTGCCATATTCTTAGCTTGCAGTACTAATTTTTACCAACTATTGCTGTTTAATTTGTAGTCACTTCTATGGGCGCAAAATGGGGTTAATGAACTTTCAGTAGCGGCAACTAGCAGCAGCAACATCAACAAAAGCAACTGCAGTGCAACAAGTCTGTCTAAGTCAGTTTGCCGTTTATTTTGTGCAATTTTCTGCTTTTCTTTATTACAAGTAGTCACACAGACACAAACACAGACAGACCGTGTAATTTCCATATACCAATGGGTATACTATTAAGTTTAGTTTGTTCTACAGTTAACGGTTATCTAACCCAAAACGGAACCTTCCGACAAACTATAAAATTTAATTGAAGGGTTTGTCTGACTTTCTTCATGGGAAAATGTGTGCTAGACTTTTCTTTATTTATATTAATTTTTAAATATTTTATAAAGAAACTATCCTAGAAAGACTCTAAGCTCTCTCTTTAGATTTAATAATTTATTAACATTACTTGAACCAGAAAGTCTATAAAAATTGATTGCAACAATCTAAGTCTGGTTAATAAATATATATAAAACAAATCTAATCTTTTAATAATGTTTATGGTGACACAAAGATTACGCTACAGTTAAAGGGAGCCCACCTAGCAACAATCAAATAATTGTGTAATTTATATTAAAGAAAAGCAGGCTGTAAAATAATATTCTGTTGAAAATTACTGAAATAATGATGACAACACGTCCACTAATTAATGCAAAAATTGTAATCCCACCAAACGGTGTAAATTGACTTAACTTTTTATTCTGATTTATACAATTTTCATGTTGCCACAACATAATTAAACCAGGTGGCTTAAATAAGTAATTATAGAGAGGTTTACATGGGCATTTTTTATCAGGCAGGACTGTGTTTGCGTGTGTTTCGATTTTCGAATAATTTACCTGCACCCATCTCATTGCAGTAAAATTAGCTTTAATTTGCGGTTCTGGCCGTTGATTGGGCATTGGACGCATTTCTCACTGAATGGCCGGCATCTGGTTGCCATTTAAATTGCATCAGCCGCATATCTGATCCCTCTGTTGACGAATCAATTGCCAAAAAAACAACGGGCAGATGTTGCAGCGTCAATTGAAATGCCAAAACTATGCACTGCCTAGATATAGATACTGTATCTACATCTGTATTTGTATCTTAGTATCGCTGTCGCTGTGCATCTGTGCATCTACGCAAATATGCATTTACGAATCAGCTGCTGTTTTGGCACTGCCTTCGTTTGGCACGTTGATATTCACGCACAAATGCCCCGAATGCTTTTGATATTTAAAATTAAATTGCAAAGCCAGTGCACTGAACTGGCCCACAGAATAGAAACAGATACAGATACAGCTATATATCGCAGTCAGAACTTGTTGCAATTTTCGAGCTGCTGCGTTGTTGCGTGGCTGCTGCTGCTGCTGTTTTCCAACGCCGTTTCAATAAACACATGCATCATCGGGTCAATGAACCGACCGGCAAATAACTCATTAGCGTAATGCCACACAAATCCCGCAAATCCGGGGGATATCGGTGGAAATCGCTAGGGAAATCTCTCTTTCTAGCCGCATGATCGCACAGCAAAATAGCAAACGTAAAATACGTAAAATCGCGAGGCAAACAACAAACAGCTCGTGGCTATCGCCACGCCCCACAGCTCCTCCCCAGTTGCCTCTAAAAAAAATATATATATATATAATATATATGCACTTATATCTGAGCAATCAGCGTCAATAAACGTTCGTTCGCTTGCTCGTCATCGCCCGCCCCGTGCGCGCTACTGCAACCGCAACAATGGCAAATAATAAAATTAGCAACAATGACGAACAAAGAAGAAAAGTAAGCTACAGACAGCAAGTTTTATAATTGCCCTTACAAAATAATGAGCTGTGCCCAACTAGCTAAGAAGGGGACTTCAACTATCAGTTTTCTCGAGGAAAATAAGGCTGAAACCAGGAAAAAGTATAATTTTCCTGGGAATACACAATATATAAAACGATAACTAAATAAATTATATAAATTAAGTTCTTAAACCTAAGTTTATGTCTCAGAAATATTATAGAACACATCTGCTAGAAATAGAATGCACATTTTTATAGTTAAAATAATATTATTGTTAATTTAAGTCAAGTATTTATTATTTATTAACACCCACGCCTCGGCTACAAAGTAGTTTGAGTTTCATTCTTCGCTAATTGCCATAAAATGTATCTTACAGATGATGCCCAAAATATTCTTGAATCTAGATACATTATAGTATGCATTACGTATACGCCCCGTGTGCTCTAATACCAGCAAAGTGCTGCTGTTTTATGGGTGGCCATTTGGGCAGACGTCGTCCATTAGACAGCTTGACACCAGGCACACTTGTAACCTCAAGCCTCACACCTCCTTCTCCTACCAAACTCTCTCTCTCTCTCTCTCTCTCTGGGTGAAAAACTCTTTCCTCTTTTCTACGTTATTTGCGGCAACAGCTGCACCTGTCGCTATTTCCGTGTTGGCAGCACTCAACACAAAACACAAAATAAAATACAAAACAAAACCAAAACGAAACGTGAAGAAAAAAGCCAGGCATGATCTATATTTGGATCTCAAATCGAACGTTCATTGTGCATATAGTACAGGAGGTGACTGATCAAATCAGAGCAAGCCTTAACTCTCGGCCACGGCACCTCCAGGCCTTGTTGCTTCGGCCTTGTCATCCCCACATCTACATCCGAATCCTTCTTTTCCGGTTTGCCATTGGCCGGCACCGTGATTATAACAAAGGCAAAGATCCTTAGGCCACCTTGATGGGCGGCTATGACCTCCGGTATTAAGGACATGCCTGATGCATCCGCTCCGAGCGATCGCAGAATTTTCTCCTCCGCCAAGGTGGCATAGAGAGGACCTCCAATGCCGACAAAGATGCCAGGCTTCAAGAACTCCTCAATGCCCAACTCCTCGCCAATCTCAAGGCTCTTTTTTAGGAGCTCCTCGTCGTAGGCCTCGACCATCCTTAAGTGTTGCCTGCCAAAGCGGGGATCTCTGGGACCCTCCATAGCCGTGTGGTCCATCATGCCCATCAGGTTGATGTGGTCCTTGATCAACATGATGTCACCTACGTTGTAGTGGGGATTCACCGAGGCGGCCATGCAGGAGAGCATGATGGTCTTTACCCCACAAAGTCGCATCACCTGAACGGGCAGGGCACAAAGGGCCAGGCTTTGTCCCTCATAGAATAGGCACCTATTGGACATTGCCATAATGGGTGCACCCATCACAAAGCCCACCACGAAGAAGCCATTTGCATCTTCGGAAACTGGGAAGTTGGGTATGTCTGCATGGGGAATGATGACTGCATGCTCAACCAGAGATATCATGGAGCCAAGGAATTTCCCGCTAATTAAACCATACTTTGGACGAATGTGGCTGACTTCTATAATGTACTTGGCCATGACCTCCACCATGTCATAGTTAAAGAACAGGCTCTGAGGCGTTGGTATTACCAGCTTTGGCTTCTTCCTCTCCTCTTCCTCCAGCTTCAGAAGTCGTCGGGCAGCCAGAAGCTTGGCTATTGGCGACCTATTCTGGCAGCAGTCCTGATTACACATGGTCACCAAGGCACAGAGAAGCCCCCAATCTATAGATTTGGAAAGGGAAACTAATTTTGAATGACTGGAAAATCCCATACATACTTGTTGTTACGTAGTCAAACCTTAATTAATTTCTGTAATTCAATATTTATCTGCAAGATACCTCGAGCCACGCAAGATTCAATCAGGGTTTCAATTATTCTGGATATCTGATAGCAGGAAACAAACGAAGCTCTTATGTTTCTGGTTATGAATGATTATTTAATCAGGAACTTAATTAAAGCTTTACACAATGCTGGGTAGGTGCGACTCTGGAATGACGGTTAAGAACTCAAAAAAAAAAGTAACCTTTGTCGAAACGAAACGAAAAACAAAGGCGCACAAAGGCTCGCCATGACGTCGTCAGGGAATTTCAGTTCGTTTTCAGTTCGTTTGATGCAGTTTTAATTTCCAGCTGTGAATTGTTCAAAACGAGATTGAATGGACTGTCCCAGGCCTGATGACGAAAGTTCTCTGGTCTTTTATAAATTCAATTAAATGGATGGAACTAGAGCAGGAAATTTAATTTGTAAAAGATGTAAAGAGATCATTTTATGCTTTATTTCTTAGAAAATTTGCAAAGCTGGGAATATATAATGAAATCAAGCAGATTAAATACAGATACATCTAGATTTTATACTTTTAAATTTGTTGTAATGAATTTTTAGAAATTATTATGGGATAAAAACGCTTTTCTCTAGCTTTTTAATATTTTAAAAACCCTTATTAAGAAGCTAAAAGTACATAAACTTTTTCACTAAATCATCAGTAATCCTTTTTTCTTTTTAGTCCCTATAAATTCCTCTTTTAAAAGCCTCTCTTTTCCCTTTAAATAAATTTCATACCTGGCAAAATAATTTCCCAAACGGAAGCTTCAACTTTTCTGAATATTTAACAAGTTATTGTTTTGACTACGAGCTATGCTTCTGCTTTTGTTCTTTTTTGCACATTGGCAAAACTAATTAATTCCAATGCTACGAATCCTTGCAGTAGCTGCAATTTGGAATTTAATTTTCAACGCAAACAGACCGAGCGGTGGTCAGTCATGAAGCCTCCCCGCTGCTGTTGCTGAGGAGAGCAGCTGGAGGAGGAGGAGGAGCGTGTTTACCACGTTTACCATGTTTACCATGCGTATACGTGATAATAACGCTCATACGCATGGCGGCGGCAGCAACAGCGTCTCGTCAACGCCCCAACAACAGCACACAGCCGTTCAATGTCACTGAGCGCCAGAGTTCGTTTACAGCAAAAACAGCAGCAGCAGCAGCATCCAAGCATCCATAGTATAATTCACAATTCGAGTGGTGTGAGTTGGATAAATTAAATACGCTTGTACGGCGACAGCGATAAACAAGACACTCAAGCGGGGCTCTGAGATGGTACATGGAGAGAAAACTATTTATAAGATAGATTTTTGCTTAATTTGGTATTGTATTATTGAGAAGATAGTATCTAAAAAATAAAATAAAATCTGAAAAATATATATTTACTTAATTATATTAGTCAAGCTTCTTCAAACCATCTTTAAGGTCGCCATTTGGGATATTATTTAATACAGTTTCTTCATTTTAAAGTTAGAGATTAAGTCTTTTGTGTATGGGAAATTAATTTTATTTAATTTCACTTATAGTCTAGCTTTTTCCCTCTCTGCATCTTCTGTCTGGAGTGCACTGGAATAGACTGGACTAGGCCGAAGTTTGATTCAATATTTTCGCTAATCTATTAGATAAACCCTGGCACATGGGTCTTGTTGACAAATATCCGAGTAGTAAATACATATATAGTATAAATTATATACCCACATCTGTCAACCGATCCAGACCGAGCTGAGCTGAGCTGAGCTTCTGCGACTTTGAGGAATCGCTGAAGCGTTTAGTATGCTCATGACGTTGTCAATAATGAAAAATTATTAATAGAGAAGGAAACATTGTTGTAACGCTGTTTGTGTTATTTGAGTGCGCGCCAAGTTGCTTAAGTTACAAAAGGCACAACAGCAATATGCTGTTTAAATTGTTTTTTACATATATATAAATTTTTTTTATTTCTTATTTGTTTGTTATTCCATGTCAGAGTCACGTTTGAGTCCGAGTCTGAGTGCGAGTAATTCGCTTTGATGACTCGATGTCTCGATTGCCTCGATGCGGGGCCAAAAACCGCAAAAGATTATCCGGGGGGGGAGAGGCACCTACCCCCTTGTAACTCTATATATCTATCCAGCGACATCTCAGTTTGTTTTTTTCGGTTTGTTTTTGTACCCCTTTTAGCCCGTTTTTTAGCCTCCTTTGTGGCTTGCTGTCGGTTGCCATGGCTATTTGTTTGTCACTTTGCGTCTGCATGCCAAAAAATCCGCTGTTTGCACTTGATATTAATTTTGGTTTCACATTTATCTCTCTACCAATTCATTATTAATATTATTTCTTGTCGTTTTTATTTTGATTTCACTCTCACCTTGCCCCAGGAAGAGGGAGTAGAAACCCGTTTCCAATTCCATTTCCTTGCCTTGTTTATTTACCAATTTTTTGCTGCGTTTTGCTTTGTGCTCTTAATGTTTGCTTTTGTATTTTTGGCATTGCTCGATTTTATTTTTCAGCTGTCTGTAAATATGCATATATCCACAGACAAAATAAAAATAAAAGAAAGCAGAAAACTGAATATTTTGACTGGCATTTGAATGCTAATTGAAGTTGAAGGGGTAAACGAAGATTTGAGTGGCCGAAAACGAGTTGTTGCTGTGGGAAGTGGGGAAGCTACATAATATAGCTGTGATTTGATAATTAATTAAGATCACTGGCTAATGACCTTTTCTGTTTAATCCTCTTCCGCAGTTACCACCGACATTTACTGAAGAAAAACTGAGGCTCTGAGACTCTGAAACTCTTTGAGCAAAAGTAGGAAAAACCTACAAATGAAAACCAAAAACAGGATCAACATCAACAGCAACAAGTGCAATTGCTTTAGTCACTCGAGTCAGGGAATCGCCATCACCGATGAGAAGAACGTACTGAGGATACAGAGCTATAGCTATACGTACAAGTGCTTGAATCACAATCCGAGACCTCGGATACTTGGCTGAATCCTACTGTATCCCTCGATATTCGAATAAAACTCACATTAATTGCCAAGTTGCAGTTGCAGTACAGTGAAAACCAGACAAGGGAGACCCTGAAAACAGCATCGAATCGAGTTGAGAGAAAAAAAATAAAGAAAATCTGGTTTGGTCTTTTAAACAACAACAAAAAAACAAGAGAGAAACAAAAAATACACATCGAAACGAACCGCGGACGAGCCTCCTTTGGTGCATTTCGAGTTTTGAGCTGCGCCGCTGCTGCTGCTGCTGCTCCACTTTCGTGGGCTCCATAAACAAAGCCAGAGCCAGGCAAAAACTGGTTATTTCTTTATTTTGATCGCAGCTCAGCTGCAGCGACCTCTGATTCCGATACCGAATCTGAATCTGAATCTGAATCCGATTCCCAACTCCGACTTTTGGACCCGCACTGTACTCTCCGCCAGACTCATGTACTACGCTGTTGATTACTACGCGGATATGGGACAGATCTCTCAAGATGTAAGTACCCACTACGCTTAAGAACTTTCCCTAAGAAAAAATTATTTAAATTTTAAATTTAGGTGTGTAAGGCATTAGATATGTATGTGAGTAGTTTCGATTAACAGAAACATCTTTTTGTTTCGATAAACAAACAAAATGTGGATTTAATGATTATCGATAATACATCGACTTTCCAAATTTTTAAAATAAAGGGTAGTATCAATTAGGATTGCAAAGATTCTATATGATATACAGAATATATATAAACTTTAGTAATATAGGAACAGTATATCAGTTTCCAAAATTTTCAAATTTTTCTAAAGTTTAGTAATTATATATCGATATATCGCTGAAAAGTATCTATATGCAAGAAACTTACCTAAAAAAGCACAACTTTTTAGAATTTCCATCCTCTATCTTAACCCACATTTTCCCCTAGTGTAGTTTTTCCGTTGATTAAGCAGATCGCGGCGTTGAATTTCAATGAGGCTGCCTTGGTTTTTATGCCCCATAACTTCCACAAAGCACTTTGTTTTTGCATATATTCTGGTTTACGCACATTAAGAGATAAACAAATGTGGTCACTAAAAATTGCTGTACATTTAATAAGTTAAATTAATTAAATAACATGCAATTTTTTGCAACTCGTACCTTTATTTGCTAATTAAAAATAAATTGTACAACTGCAGACCTGCAATCCCTTCATGTTATTTCTCCTGTATTTTTTCATCCTTTACCTGCCTCGGAGGAAGAAAGAGATGATAACCACTGGGAAGCTGGGAATCAAACGAAATGCAAACAATTTTTATGGTGAAAACTAAAAGGAAGGTGTTTTTTTTTTGCAATTTATTTGTGAAATGTGATATGTGCTTTTCTGTGCTCTGGGCAACTATTCCCCAGAGCAACAATTTTACAACAAGTAAACGGAAAAACAGCGTGGCAAATACCTTTAACAAAAAATATGCAAATATCAAAAACAAAAAATGTTTTTTTAATTAGCTAACCCGTGAGAGGTATTTTTTTGCTTAAGCATGCTGCATTTCCAGGTAAAAATTGCAGTTTGGGATATAAACAGGGGCTTCAGATTGCTTATGGCTTTTCTTTTTGACCATATATTTTTGTTGTTGTATTTAATTAACAGCATGGCAACCAACTTTTAAATGCGCAGTTTATCAGAGTTGCGGGAGGAGGGATTGTGGAATTTTTGTGAAACCTTTTGATAAGCCTTTGATAAGCAAAGTCGCCAGCATGGAATATATTTTTTTATATGTGTTGCTGCTGAAAAGAGTTTCTTCTTTTTTTTTTAGTATTTTTTTGTTAGATGTAGCACAGACCCTGGGTCTCTGGGAGAGCTAAAAAAAATAGATAACATTAAAGCTAGGCGACGACTGTGCTTTGTTATTTTATTTTTTTATTGCGAATGTATAAATGCGAAACTGGGTCAGCTAATCAGCGAAATTGATGCAAATGTCGAGTAATTGCGACTTGAAATTAATTGAATTAAATTAAGAAGAAAAAAAAAGGGAGGGAAACAAGAAAATGAGCACGAAGCGAAAGAACAATCTGTTTAGATGCAAAAAACAATGACTTACAGATGTTGTTTATTCTACATTATCAGTGAGAGGCTGATGTAAGCATTAATTTAATTAAGAAGGGAGTTGGTTTAAGATTTTAAATATATTTTTATATTTTATTTACTTTATAATTATCCCTATTTATTATTTTAAAATTTATAAAACTTCGGAGTAAAATTAAAAATGAATGATTAGATACATAAATTAAATTATTTAAAAAAAAGGCGAGAAGGAAGGTTAAATCCCTTAAATAATTTAATCTAATCATTTAATTATAATTCAAATAAAATTAAAAAAATTCATTTTGATACATGGATTAAATTATTTAAAGGGTTACACCTTTCTTCTTTGCAGTTTCAATTAAAATTTTAAGAATTCCTTTGGTAAACGTTAATCTAGAGTCATTAAAACTAATTAAATGTTGATTATTTCTTTATTAAATATTTATTAACAGTCACTACAAGGAAGAAATATTTAATACATACAAATTTAACAATTACTTTTAACCGAAAAATATTTTATAAATATTTAAACAACACTCACTACCCATAAAGAACCTAATTAAACAGATTTTCTTTTAATTAAAAACCCCTTATTAAACCTCTGCAAAAATTATATTTAATTAAGAAATAAACCTGGGCTTCCTCTACTGCACTTTAATGTGTCAACACAATTGCAGTCACATCAAAGTATAAATTAATTTCAATTATTATTCCCCAATCCAAGAATGACAAAGAGCATAAACAACAGCCAACGGCCAACGGCCATCATCTGTGTAGCTGGCAAAGAATTTTATTTACGCAATGAAAATATAAATTGTATAAAAATACACACACACACACATACACCAGGCGGGGGCCAGTGGGTGTTTCAGTCAGTCAGTCACTCAGTCAGTCAGTCATTCAGTCACTCAGTCACCGCTGCATGAGAGGGCAATATCAAAATAAACAGATGTGCGCCATTCCCCTGTCCCTGGCAGCGATCCAAAAAGGCTTTCGCCTTTCGGGTCGATTTGTTGTGAGTGGCAAAAATGGCTGAGATTGAGTGATTGACGCGGTTTGATTCGCGAAACTCGATTGCAGCCAAATGCAGAATCCTACATCCTCTGACGACAGCCAGCAAGACACTCTGCAAGTGTCTGGCCATTTGTTTCAATTTTAAAATGCGGAAATGGCAAGAACTTTAAATTGAAATTGTGCTGGCCATAAACTAAAATTAATTTTATAGTTATTCTGCTCTGGCGAAACATAAATTTACGCCACTAGTTTATAACTGTCAACAAAGTATTCACACAAAAATAACAAGCAAAATGTAGTGTTTAAATTAAGAAAAATGGGAATTTTAAGAATAGAATTTATAGGGAACAAAGTTCATCAACCTTTTTTCGTTGCAAATAGATATATCTATCTATTTAAGATAAGAAATCAATGATAAGATTTATAGATTTTAGAGATATTAGTGACTTTACTTTATATACATATATCTTTACCTTTAAGTATAGACTTGCCTGTAGACCTAATAATTTGCCACACTTTGTCATCATTGTTTGCCATTTGGCTGTGCTGTTTTGTTTGTTTTGTTATTGTTGCACTTTATCAGCAGACAAAGTGTCGCTTCGAGTGCCAGACAGCTCTTGGGTTCTATATATATAGTATACATATATACCTATAGGTATCCACGTACTGTCACCCGCCCACAACACTGTGTTTTTTGTGAAACCAAGAAAAAGACACACACTCACCAGTGGGGGATTTCAATATGTCTTAAGGTTGGAAAACCAAGACAATTTTCAAGTTAAATGAGTTTGTTAATATTTGCTAATAAGACTGAGTGATAATGTCAATTTTGGGTAATTATCTAGTTGAGTGAGGTATATTAATATGGCTTATATTCATTTTCAAAGCATTCATTAGTCAAAGGAATCTAAATTTGATGATTTTTGGGAAGCAAAACAGCCTTATAACATATTAAATCATGAAAATATTTATTAATTAAAATATATATAAGCCTGTAAATTTAAATACAATTTTTTACTTATATTAAAAATATAAAATTAATTAGTAAAATAAATTTTAAACTTATTTTGAAGTTTATTCCAATACCTTTATAAAAACAATTTTTAACTTTAAATTACAACCTTTTAATAAAGATTCTTCAGAGATCCTAGCTACTTAGGGTACATTGTAAATAATTATAAATAATTCTAAACCATTTTGGCTTTAGTTAATTTAAACAAACACCCCTTAAGAGATACTAAAAGTGAAAATCAGCAGTTTATGTCTGTCCTGTTTTGTTGATAACTTGCCATATTGCATTTGACAGATTAATTAAATATGCCGCACTGCACACTGCAAGTGCAAACTTACATTTACGGGCACGTATAAATAAGAATATATATGTATATATACATGTGTTATGGAACTATAGAAAAAATAGTTTATCACGTCTAGACTCTATAGAGTCTCTATTATCTACGCACACACACACGCACACAGCTTAGTGTAGATGAGGACTTTGTTTTTTATACGTTTGCATGTGTATATTTCAATGTTTTTTTGTTGCCACACGGGTGACCGGTCGGTCGGTTGAGTATAGTCGTCACTAACCGAGTGAATCAAGTACTCCAGGTGTACGAAGTGATAAGCCATATATGGGCTATAAAGTCCAGCCTGGTCATCTCAACACGGGGAGTAGAGTATGTGTTTGTTTTGCGCAAAAAATAAAGAAAATAAAAGCAACATTTAAGAGATTTTAAAAATAAAATCAAAGCCGCATCCAAATAAGATTTTATTTTATTTTGAAATAACGACAAGCTTTCCTTTTTTTTAGTCCATTGTCTTGTTATTAATTACTTGTTTATAAATTATTAAAAACTGATATACAAGGCTTCAGGATCATACTATATTTTTTCAAAATTTAATTACTGTTTAAATGTAACAGAAAATAAATATTAAAAATGTTTATTAATTAATTATACAAATCTGGCTTTACTTTATACTTTACAAACATATTTTTATAGTATTTAAGGTATTTATTAGGCCTTCTTAAACAATATATATCCAATTTTAATTTATTAATTAATTAATTCTAAATTTTAAACCATATTTATCCAATTTTAATTAATTAATTAATTATATAAATTTCTTAAGCCTTCCTTTACCATATTTATTCAATTTTAATTCAATTCTAAAACATTTTAAAACATTTCAAAGAATTTAATAAGCTTTTCCCCCTCCGGAAAGTGTATTCCACACTTCGTGTAGCATTCCTTAAGCTGTTATCAGCCGTACTTAATTATTTGTTGTGCTTTATTGTTTTATTTCACGTTTCACATTTTCATAGATTTTGTTGTTGGCTTTTGTTTGTGGGGAAGACAACGAATTTGCCACCCTTTAGTTTATAATAAAAAGACGCACGATAGGTATTTTAATATAAGCCGTTTTAATGTGTTTGTTTTATCGGAGCTGCAGACTGAGTGTATACAAAGCTTGGCTTCAGAATATATATGTTTATGGGATAACAAATGTAGTTTGGCTGATAGATAACGCGACAGCTTTAGCGAGATAAGAAAAGAGCAGAAAAGAGAAAACATAAGAGCGCTGCAGGTGCAGCGGTACACCTATGCGCGCGTGACTAGGCGCTGGCGATCCGCTCCGAACATACTCCCCCCGTTGGAAGAGGTACGGTTCCAACTATCTCGGAATCGATGGGCAGAGCGGCTAGTTTGGCGACGGCTCTCTTGATTAGACCCGTAGCTGTACGGACCAT
>VNJY01000780.1:0-23038 GCA_008042715.1 Drosophila bocki
TTAAAAAATTTTGAAAATTCAATTTTTTATCAAAATCAAAAATTTTAATGATGTAACCCCTTATAAAATTTTGCAAAAATGGCCAAAAAATCGATTTCTTCCGGAGATGTCTAGAAAGATTCGCCTGTTAATGCTGATCAAGAATATATATACTTTATAGGGTCGGAAACGTCTCCTTCACTGCGTTGCAAACTTCTGACTGAAATTATAATACCCTGCAAGGGTATAAATATAGATAGATATGAACTCAAAAGTAACCAAAAACCGCATTTTCTGCACTTTTAAAATGGAATATCTTAAGAACCTAATGTATATGATATTTTCTAAGATCGGATTTAAGTTTAACGCATCAGAAACTATGTGAAAAGTTTGATTAGGTTCTTGGTTCTACAAAGCTAGGATGTCTAATGCTAGGAACCTACATATCTTATTGGTCTTGGCCCGTATATTGGTCACAGCTCCGCAAATCTCATCGGAATAGTCAAAGGTTTGGCCCACCATCATCAGCAAGATGTCCAGCCAAATGCGATCCAGTTCAGTTTTTGAGCTTTTGCCAAATGTGAGCAGCCAGCGACCACCCTTGATATTGGCCTCATCTTCCCACATGGGTCTTTAAGGGGGGAGAATTCATTAACAGGATATCTTACATTTCAAAGAAAACCAACTCCTACTTGATGCCTGTTTTGAACATGGAATAGTCGCATCCTGTCTTCAGCTCCGAGGGCGTCTTGATGGTATTGTACAAGCTCCAAAAGGTCTTCACGCTGTCGATTTTGGTGATCTCGTTCAGCATGTCCTTCCAGTGTTTGGTGCGATCGTTTTCTAAATACCATAAAGTCCACACATGCTCCAAAGGATGTTGGTACTGCACTTCGTATATGGCCTCATCAAGAGTTTCCAAATTTGCTTGGTTGTCAGGATTCTCCTGATCCTGCACCAGCTCTTGCTCCTGCTGAGCCGGCTCATTCAGTTTGTTTATCTCACAGTTTTCTTCTTGATTATTAGCCATAGTTTTTGCAGTTTACACAAACAAAAAATACTTAAATTTATATTTTTCAGCGGGGGGGCTGTGTGTGTGTGTGGTCTCAACGAATTTGGTCGCGACTCGAGTGAGAATTACTTACAAGAATACCAAAAAGATTCTACTTTAGCACATTTTTCCAAGACTGAAAGGGAAACGAATCGAAACGAGAGGCAGAAAGTTGAACAATGACGTTAACAAGAAACACATGAAAGCCTATTCAAAGCCTACTAAAAAATCGTTTTATGTTATGTTTTTATTTATTTATAAATACTGAAAAAACTAAAATTTACATATATCTTGGTTCTATTAACATAAAAATGCGCATTTTTTGGTCCTTACAAAAAAACTAAACGATATATAAACAAGTTGAAAATTAAACACTGTTTAAAAGATAACTAAACTTTAACTTAAGCGAAGGCACTAGAGAAAAAAACAAAAGTAAAATCCTACTTTAAATGTTGCTTTTTAAATCCAATTTTCAAATGCATTTCTGGGCAGCGCTTCTCTTCAAGAATTCTTAAACCCACAAAACAGCAGCTGCATCTTCGTTCGATAGAGTCGAAAATCGCTGATAGCGATTGGCATTGCGATAGGTTTTCGACGGCGATTGACTGGCCGTAATCTGCGCCTGAACCTGGACTTGAACTTGCGCTTGGGGCAGCCCCAAAACATTCAGGCCCGACTTAAGCGTGGAGTTGCGGCTGTCAGAGCACATGGAAAGGCGTCGCTGGGCGTTGCCATTCATTAGAGTGGAGCTCAAGGGCAGACCAATGTCATGGAAGGAGCTGATGGAACTAAAGCCACTCTCATCTTCCGTGCTGGAACCGCTCTGCTTATTGCTGGTCGTGGTTTTAATGTTGCTGATGGCTGTATTGCTGCTGGCAGTGGTTGTGGCGTTGCCGTTGCTCTGGGTCTCCTCATCTGTTTCCACCTTGGAGGAAGAGGATGCCGTCGAGGAGATGGTGGAATGCACGGAACTGTCGGTGGAACTGCGCAGCGATAGCCTTGAATCTCTCATATTGTTGGCTCGCAAAAAGATAAGCTCGGCATTGGATTTAGCAGCTGGCGAGGGGGCCTCCAGTGTGGCATTCATAATGCTGGTGGAGTTGTGCAATGGTGGCGTCAGCAGCGTCATCACCGAACTGGTTTTTCCCTTGCAGAGTCGATGATTTCCCGAAGGCAGCGAGGAGGAAATGGAGGAGGCCAACGAATGACGCGGCTGGGTGAGATCCGGCTGCTGTTCGGAGGTGTTTAGCAGATTCCTGATGGTCCTGGCCAAGCGGAAGGCCTCCTGGTTGAGCTTCTCCTCTGCAGCCTCCGGTGAGGATAGGCGAGCCTTGCAGCCGCCATTTGGCCCAGATTTCTTCGGTGAGCGACGCCTTTTTGGGGGAAAAGAATATAATTAAATTAATTAATAAATTTAAAAGTGTAAATTTTAAGCTCTTCTCACCATGTAAAGTCCTTGAAGGCATTATAGCTTCCAGCTGGCGCTATGGTCTCGTAATTGTGCTCTTCATTCATGGCGTGCATCGATTTGTTCAGCATCAGATTGGTGCTGCTCCGGGCCCTTAGATACGAGGCGGATCCAGCACTGGAGGCATCATCATCTCGGGCATCACCCTGCAGCGAGGTATTGTTGCCAACTCCATGGACATGATGCAGACTCTTGGAACGAGCAATTTGCTCGCCATTGCGATGGATTTGCTGAAGCTGTATCTGCTGCTGGTAACGCTCAAAGAAGCGGGCCACTTCCTCCATTACAGCGCGGTACATCTCGCAGTTTGTTTCGGTCTGGAGTTTAGGGATTTTTATTAGATTATTATTTGCAGAGTTTATAATTTGATTAAAAACTATGAAAGATGCTTGTTCAGGGTATATTTTGGTATAGAGTTAGGGTTGGGTCTGGGCAGTATTGCATCTTTACTAAGTCTTTCAAAATTTGTTAGTTAGTAGCTTCTCTTGGGATCCCATATAACCTTTTTCTTCGTAGCTGTAAGAGGCATAAATATTTCATTAATGTTTTCCCTATAACCCCAATGATTTTTCCATAAAAAAAAGCCAGCTCATTGACTCTGCAAGTTTTGTACCACTGTGCCTTAGCCAGGTGCCCGGTCATTGCTTTGACACTCTGAAAATGCATTTGAACCGATGACTTTAATTTATTATTTATGTTAATTGTATATGATTTTGCCTGAGCTGGCGGCAAACAAACATTTGTAGAGCAGGCCCCCAGCCATCAGCATCATCAGCCTATAAAAACTTTCACTTGATTTGTTATCACGCCTCTTTCTCCGCGCATTTCTCTGCCGCTTTGTGTGGTGCTGTGGGTCTCTATGCCATCACATCATCATCATCTCCATCTCCATCACCATTTCCATCTTGGGTGAGCGGTACTGTCGCCTTTTTGGTTAACTTCTGTTGGCCAAATTGTCTAATTATCAAATGCCATTCGAGCGCTTTGCCAAATTGGCAGAGACCTCAAATAGGCGTTAAGATTGCCATCACCTGGCACACGCCCACCCACCACCCGACGACAAAATGCCATTTGGCCATTTGAAAATTGGCCAGGCCAAAACGGGTGAGCGTATCTGGTGGGTTTTTTTCTTTTTTTGTGGGGGGCTTCACACGATGCCAAAATAGTTGTCTGGCTGATTATGTAAGCTAACGTTGGTGCCGTTGCAGTTGCAGCGTTTGGAAATTGTTGCTAATTTTTCATTGGACGTTTTCCGTTTACGGAGTTTTCCTACTGCGTGCTAGCAAGAGGTTTTCATTCGAATTACCGAATTGTGTTCGTGTGCCTGAGATTTATTTGAAAATTATGTGGAAATTATATGCCAGCACTGCCGCCGACGCTGGCTGCTACTTGTGCAGTATTTGATTTCGATTCCATTTTGTTATGCCTTGTTTAATTTCATTAAAGTGTTTCAGCCATGCCTTGGCATTTTCCTCGCTCATCGAGCAATTGGAGCTGAGAGGATTTTGATTCGGATGAGGATTCAGATTGGGTTTTGGATCCGCTTGGCTGCCTTAGCTGAGTTGCTTCTCTGGCAAACGCATTTCCTGGCTATCAAGCGGGGAGTCTGTGGGTCCGGTTTAATGCAAGCATTTTCGCCCGGCTGACTTCCTTTCGCTGCATAAATTAAATTTCGTCTCCACCCATCGATTTAAGCTCAATCAATCAATCAATCAATCTGGTCGGCGGTCTACCCACGCCCGCATAGTTTTTACAGTTTATACAGTTTTTCCTTGGCCAGCAAAGTTTTCCGTACGGTTTTTCCTGCCTTCTAACCCAGTTTTTCATTTCAAACGAGAAACGGACCAAACTGCAGAAAATATTTATACTTTTCTTATTATATTTCTGGTTGCTTTGTTTTCTTTTTGCTATTTTCCAAGGCAACGGAGACTGCGTCGGCGCCGTCCGGCTTGGCTTTCCAAGTCAACTTCATTGGGGCTCATTTAAAGCGCATTAAATCGAAATGAAAGCGTAAATATTTTCGCTCTTTCTGAGCATCCGTCGGCTGTACAGAGAATCGCTTTGAATTGAAAGTGTTGAGGGGAGAGAGATCTCGGCATATCAAGCGCAAAATGCTGAAGGTCACACACCCCACCAACATCTTAGAGTTCAAAGTTGGTTGCGGTACATTGGAAGCAGAGACGGCTTTAAACTGCTCTAGTTTTGTGTTGGGGGGAAATCTTGGGGCCATTAGGAACAACTTGGAAATTTGAGAGAAAATATTAAAAAAAAAAACGAAAGGAAGCTTAAGCCGAAGTTTGTATACCCTTGTAGTTTGCAATTGGGGCGTATCATGATCAAATGCTTGAGTCGAAGGTTGAATTACTAGTACTCTAATCCACCCACTGTCCCATTAGACTTAATATTGTATATATTATATCTAATTTTATAAATTAAAAATATATAAAAATATCATAATAAAATGCTTCTGACTGAAATTATAATACCTTTAAAGGCTTATTAAAATATTAATATTTATTCATAATTTTATAAGAAAATTTGTGGGAAAAGTAAATCTTCAAAACATCATAACTTGGCCAAAATGGCATTAATTTCAATTCGGCAAGCTGTTTTGAGTTAGTTTTTATAGCTTTAATAAATCTGCATACTGAATCTAACATTTAAAAAAATTAAAATTTTTGGCAATTTTTGATCATTTTAATGATGTAACCCCTTATAAAATTTTCAAAAAATTACAAAAAATTTTTTTCCCCCAATATGGCTCAAAAGACTCCCCTGTTGATGCTGATCAAGAATATATATGATTTATAGGGTCGGAAATCATTACTTCCCTGCGTTTTTAGCTTCTGACTAAAATTAAAATACCCCGGCAAGTCTATAATCAAGAAAAATAAAATTAATTTCCTTAACCTAGGTCTCAATTTAATTTCAACCCTGATCACCCCAATCATTCCCAATCCTACTCCAAATAATACGCAATAAAAATGTCTATAATTTGTAAATTCTTTGTCTGCCTCATCGATTTGATCTAAGTGACCGTCTGCTTGAAATTCCTCTTGTTCAAGAATTTTTTCCTCAATGCCCAAGTCACTTTATTGATGCCCAACTTATTATTACACACCATATAGATGGCAATCGGAATTGTTTGAATCAATCTTGCGCTTCTCACTTTTACGCTGGAGCTCTAGCTCGCTGAAAGAAGAACCCGTCAGGTCCATTAGCAACCTTTGGTGAGGAAGTATAAAATTAATGCAGCTGTTGTTAAAGGAAATGGCCGAAAGACAATGAAAGAGCGCGATGACCAAAGACCAGAACAAAGTAATATATGTTGTGTGTGTGTGTATATAGAAGAGACTCCAAGTCTATAATTAAGCGTCAGAGAAGAATGCTGCCGCCTAATTGCGATGGGGCAAGACTTCCCCCATTTTGCCCTAACAGAGGAGGAACTATGTTGAAAGGAAATGGCTACAATGATACACAGAAAATGACTAAGAATAGAGATTTTAGTTTGATTTTTAGAATAAATAAGAAATAATTTCAAAGATATTTTAATAAGGCTTAACTTTTAATAATAATTTTAAAAATATCTTAGATATTTACATTGAAGTTTAAGATCTCTTTCTAAAGAGATATTTACCTTAGAGTTATATCTTTAAACTAAATATCCAGTCTACAGGAATAAGTCTAAATAATTCTACAAATTCTGTAATTACCCCAACTTCTGAACTTATGTGTTCTTTTTTTGCTGTGCACACTCAACAAGCGACCCTGTCTGGTTACGGAATCGTTCTCCACATCTCTTACATTTTCATTTCCATTCCGATTTGAGTAAATTAAGCGTGAGAACTATTTAAATAAAGAATGCTAGAGACAGGAAAACAGGTTGATCCAAGGAGGGCAGAAGTCGGTAGTCAAAGCAGATCGAGATTGAGATGGAGTTCGAGTTGGGTGTGGGTTGGGGGTTGGGGGATGGTAAGCTTTATTTATTTCTTGGTTTGTTAAGTTGACTTGGCACTTAACACAGTTTCCTCCAGCTGAGAACACAAAACCCCCAGTCACGTATGTGCCTTGAGTCTTTTGTTTTGCGGCGGACTTCTTGGTCTGCCTTTCCCCGACTTAGCTTGGCTCATTCACTCACCTGTTTCAATTGCCAATGCAATGTATCCACCTGATTCTGCAATATGACAGCCTCGACATTTAGTTGATGTTGTTGCTGCTGCTGCTGTTGTTGTTGCTGCAATTGTTGTGGCAAGTCATAGATGTGGCTGTGAATGTTGTTGTGGTGGTGATGGTGGTGGCTGGGTGCGGCTAAGATGCTGGCATCCTGCAAATGTTGTCACAAATAAATACATATATGGATAAGTTAAAGAAATGCATGTGAAAAATGCGCGTTAAATTAGTTGAGCTAAAACGAAAAATGCAATTTGAAAAATGTTGTCAAAGTGTTGCTGCTGGCCACCAACATTTTCATTCGCTTTTCATACGAAACTCGCTTATAAATAAAAAGCCAAGCCAAAAGCGGAAAGGCCCGAGTTAGCAGCCTTAACACTCCCAAGTTGTACAATTAATTAGAGAAAATTATTTATACAATGCCCCGCCCCCTTTTGCCTCTGCCTACTGCGTTATATTTACTTTTTACACAGTTTTGGCTGTAAATTTCTGGTATACTTAACATTTTCCACATTTATTAATAGGGGGGAAGAGGTGTAAAGAGGGGATAAAACATATATCTGGTCAAGCATAACCCGTTTGTCTTTGGCCAAACCATGTTTTCACATAACTTTGTTTTTATTTTTGCCTATTTTTTATGTTCACGGTTTACTTTTTCTTTTATAACATCATTTTTTCAAAGGCTTTGACCCACAACTAGCCAAGTTAAATGGGTAAAAAAAAGAGTTAATTAAAAAAATATATAAACGAAATACACAGACTCTTGGATTAACTTTTTGCCTGAAAAATTATTTAATAACTTCACCTATTTGCTGTTGAAATAAAATCAAGAAAGTAAATTAAAGAAAAACCTTAAAAGACAATTACACTTCAGGTTGCCACAGTTGAAGTTTGACCTCCATTATTTGGACCAAGTTATGATGCAATCTCATTTAGCCCACTTTCCACGCCCACGCCAAACGAAAAATAGACAAATTACCGAGAGACAAAAATATGAATTTTCATCAAATTTGATTGCAAATGTTTGCTTTTGCCGCAATGTAAATTATCATTTGCGGTTTTCCAATCTGCCACGCCCACAAAACCAGTCAATGCCGCCCCCTTGTTGGTGTGTTTTTTTTTTGCTGCTGCAGGGAAAACCAAAAAATGTGGTCAGCTCAAAACTCAATTTGGCGCAATTTTACGCTTGTTAATTAATGCATTTGCTGCTATGTTTTTGCTATTTTGTTGCTGTTTCTTTTGGGATTTTGATTTATTGATTATAGACACACAGCCAGGGGTGTTTGGGGTGATATGTTGTAGTTTCGGTAGATGAAAAGGTTTTGTTGCTGCCCCACAGGCCAAAAAAGAGGAAATAAATAATTGTTTATAAACAAATTAAAACGAGAGCTTTGGTAATATGCAAGCTATTTATTAACAAAAATAAAACGTACATATAATTAAGGCTGAGTTTAACATGGCGGATATAGAGCACTTTTCATATTTTGATTATTTTTATGAAAATTAAATTTTTCATTATTATTTCCTGAAAGCACTAACTAGGACAGCTTTCTTCGTGAGATATCTTTTATATTCCCAGACTCCTATTGAGCCCTTTTATGATCTGAGAATATTCCCACTTGCTTCCACCTGTCAGCAGAATTACTTATCAATTATTTTTAATGAATTTTCATCAAGTCTTGATGAAATTATTCTACAGATAGCACAACGAGTTCATTTCCATGGCAATCTAAACGGGACAGTAATTATATAAGGGCATATAATGCACATGGAAATCCAATTCTCAGGAAATCAACCACCCCTGCCAACGTTGCCCTTGCAAACATAATTGGATTCTTGTGAAGTGTAATCTACCCACATTCTCGACTCGAACTAATTTGCATGAGACGGAGTTCTAAGACCTAAGAATCTAATTAAAATGCGCGTTACAATTCACAGACCAGCAGGTGAGAGAAAAAGAGAACGAGAACCAGAGATAACGACCTCATTCCTGACTGAGACTTTGGCATCTGAAAACTTTTCTTCTTAGCTCTCGTTGCCAACAAACAAACGAAATGTCAATTGGCATTGCAATTGCAAGTTTCCAGTTAAGGAATGTTACCCCTTTACATGCATACCAACAAATCTAAATTCGAATGGGTAGGATGTTAAGCTTGGCAGGCAAAGAACTAGGCTAAAAATATAGAAAAACAGTGCAGGACACAAGTAAAGTTGTAGGGAAAACAAGGTGATATTATATAGATTTTATTTATTATTAAATAAAATTACTATGTTAATTAGTCCTATGATTAAACATTTAATTTTTTTTCCTACAGGAAATCTTTAAAAAATGGTTCTAAAAGGTATTTATTATGGCTAAAACTTTAGCAAAAACCATTGAAAATGCAAGAAATATTGTCAATATTATTCTTTTATAGTCAGAGGCGTGCCAAGCAGTGAAGAAGCCATTTCCGACCCCATAAATCATATATATTCTTGATCAGCATCAACAGGCGAGTCAATTTAGCCATGTCGGAAAGAAAAAAAATTTTTTTAATTTTTTTCAAAATTTGATAAGGGGTTACATCATTAAAATTTTCAAGATTTGACAAAAATTTTTTTTTTTAAATTTTTAATTTAATATGCTGATTTGTTAACCTAAAAAAAACTAGCACAGAAAAACTTTCCGAATTGAATTTAAGGCTTTTTTGACTTAGTTATGATTGATTTTCGATTCGATTTCATGATCCTATGTGAAACTGCAAGAGTAAACAATTTTCAGCTTCCCAAAGTTAATTTCCTCTCTTGTTGAAATATAATACTTGCAATCACCTAAATCATATGTGCCACTATTTTTTTTTTAGATCAACATTTCCATTGTTGTTTATTAGCCGTTGCATTCCTGAAACGCACTGTACTGTACTATATGCAAAGAGACGGGGTCACATACAGCTCCCTTTGCCCCCGAGCTCATCAATGTGCTATTTATATGTAATGAAATAAAACCGCCGCAGCAAGCAAAAGAAATCTGCATTTCAAATCAGCAGCAGCAGCAGCAACACACAGCAAACAACAGACAATTGCATGCTCCAGTAATCTCCAATTGGAGAGATGGAAGGAGGCGGAAAAAGGGGGCTGGCATAGCAACAAGTGTGCTAAAGGGTTTCCACATACAGAGGGAGGAGGAGAGACAGAGAAGGTGGCCAATTCCCAGGCCTCTGTATGAAACTTGGCTCGTCTCCATTACCAACTGGATGTCGTTGTTATTTAAATGGTTTTTTTGCACTAGAACTGATGCAGCGAACACTGCATGTGTGTGGGTGTGGCTAATAGAGAAAAAAGGGTCAAATGGAGCTGTTCATGCTCCGGTGGCGAGATCCCCACAATCTCACATACAAATCTGACTCCATTCCATTCTAAACAAATCTGTTAACAATGAAGCGGCCTTTTTAATTGTTGCAACAGGAAGTGGAAATAAAGGGGTTTAAAGGAAAAACAGATGCAAAAAACATCAGAATAATAATTATATTTAAAGTTTTAATTATACAAATAAAGTTTGTTTGAAATTCTATATAATAAAATACAATAATAGATAGTTATAGAAACACAGAATTATTATGTATATTATCATTATAAGATAGAAATATGTTTAAAATACTTTTTATACCCGACTCTTGAAGGGATCTTCGATGTTCTGCAACATTTGATATTGTTCAATAAGTTCCTAGCAACATTTGTTTAGTTTTGGATGTTTTGCAACAACCTGTCTCCAATCTGCCTTTAGCTCTGTTTAATTATTATTTTTTATAAATTTAAGTAAAGTAGCCAGGTTAACTCGAAGCTCACAGTTGGCTACACTCAACTGTAGCTTTTCTACTTCTTTAAATTCCTCTTAATAAATTAGACTTAATCTTAATTATATAAATAATCCATTTTACAATATTCAAATAACTTTCCTTAATATTTACGAACTTTAGCTAGTCCTTTTACTTCTCTTTCCAGCACCCTTCCCCTCTTCAATAACAAATAGCAAAAATTCATTTTTAATTCAAATTGTCTCAAGATAAATTGATCAGAAAACTTTTCACAAACTTTTACAAAGAGTTGCAACAGCAACCAAGGATTTTCCAAAGCTGCTGGCAAGAAAAAATCATTCGAAAATTGCACAACCCAAACTAATTGCAAGACAAAAATAATGTTATTCATCCCACAAAAAAAAAATAACTCAACTCAACTCTGACTAATTCGATTAAGGGCTTAAGATTTCTGCATTATTCCTCCTTTTGGCCATGCTTGGCACACTTTCGGCTTTAAAAGACAGCTTCCACCCCTTTTGTATAATTTTCAAGGCGAAAAACAAACACAAACAGAAAGTCCACAAGACCCGGGGGCGAGAGGCAATGAAAAATGCAAAAATGAAAAGAAAAATGAGCTTGAAAATATTATGCCATTATAATGAGATGGAGCTCTAGTAATGAGTGGGTGGCAACTGAAGGGAGGTGGTCTGCAAATTGCATAGATTTGCTCAGCAATTTGTGGCTGACTGACTGCAGCATGCCTCGAATGGAATTTAGGCTTTTGGATTTCGCTTCATCACAAAACGTCATCATCGCCGCACAGAGCTGGATAATTGTCATTAAAGTAATGGTTAAAGATCTGCATTTGGCACGACTTTCTCACATGACAAAACCCAAACACAAAACAATGACAAACTTGAATTCGCTTTGGCAATCCAAAAGATTCGCTGATTGCTGTTTATTATTACGATGGCTTTTGCCAAGGAATTTCTATGCACATTTCTGTCGCAGGTTTTTGTTTTCCGTTTTCATTTTCATTTTGTCATTTGCACGGAAATTGGGTTAATTTCAAAACAACATTATATCCGACTTCCTCGCTTTGCCACTCGAACATTTGAGCATTTGAATGTTGCGTGACGTGTGCCCTCAGCTGGAACAGCACCGAAGTTGCCAATGATTGGCCTGAAGATGGAGACGACTTTGACGACGACGACGTGGATATCTGTCAACATGTTTGACCTTCATTAGGCCCAAGCTTGGCTGATTACCCAGTGTCTGTCCCAGCTCCCTGACTTACACCTGGCAGAAATATGACTAAATTCAAACTTAAGCTCTAGTGACTTGGCTTGTAATTAAGATTTTAGCTTATCTTTGCTTGCAAAATTGTTTAAAGTTAATAATATATTATACTATTTTAAGGTACATTAACTTATGGTCTAGGAGTGGTAGTTCTGGGATAAATATTTAACTAAATTTATTCTTTAATCATATTTTCTATTAATGAAAGCACAACTTTTTCTACCAGTGCACAGGTGTAGCCTCTTCCCGTTTTATAAAATGTTTTAAAAGTATTCCAACTATTCCCCGGCAATTGCATTGACAGTGAACCACAACCAACAATTAGCGACAGTCGACGACCGACAGACTTGGCTTTTGTTTACTCGTTGTGTAAGCCGATTTGGTTTAACCAATATTGCCGGCGGAAGCGGGGCGGTGCACTGGCGGCGGGCTTGGATGGTTAAATGTGTTTTAAATGGCCCCTGTAATGGGGCCCGAACTCAGCCCTTTGTTGCGTTTCCTCATTGTCTTTTTAACCCCTTCACCCCACCCCCTTTCATTTGTGTGTGGGCGTTGGCGGACACGCCTCCTTTTGTGTATTGGCCACACTTTACTTTACGCATAATCTATTTCAATTGTCTGACCTTTCAATGTTTTGTTTTTTTGGGGCCATTCAGTGTCAATGTTTCAACAAAAACAAAATTTAATTAAATTTTAATTTTCGTTTGAAATTATTTTCAGTTGATTTATGTTTTAAATTGATTTATTGAACAAAAAGTATGTTAATTGGCTCATTAAATTGATATTTATATTGTATATAAATTTGACTACGCTTGATTAATGGGAATATTTAAAATTGATTTATTCGAAAGTACTATGGCTTATTAAAAACGAAAATTGTTTAGCGGAAAAATTGTAAGTTACTACAGGTTAATTGAAAATGTCTTACTACTCAGTAATTTACTAATTTAAAATATTCTTGGGGTTAAATTAAATTATAAACTATTTTTTAAATAAATGTTAATCATATTTTTAATTTATATTTTGTTTAAAAACTGAAACATCACTGTTTATTATTAGTTATTAATATTAGTTATTTATTTAGATAATTTTTTCTTTAATGAACACATAATAAAGCAATACATTAACTTAAAATGAAACCCACAAAACTTTATCAACCTGTCAGATGCACACAGTTCTTTTGTGAAGTTTGTCCCTCTGTCAATCTATCATTCTGACTATCTGCCTGTTACTTGTGTCTGTCAATCTGTAGGTTTCCCTCCAAACCTCATCCTCCCACGAACCTTTTTCATTAAATTCCGTAAGTTTGCTCTCAACTTTTCCCGACAATCTGTCCATATTTACCTTTACCAGAATCCCAACCTCTGGCTGTTTGTCTTTCCACCTGCTGGTGTCAATGTTAACTGAATAAACTTTAAGTTAAAGAGATATTCAGGCATTACATTAAAGTGATAATTATAGCGGTTATTGTGTACTTTTTGCTATTATAATTTGTTATATAACACACATTATATATATTTTATACAATTATCTTTTACCTTTTTTTGTTGTAAATAATCTGTTTATGTTTATCTTGACTCTTTATTAGTTTCTTTTTTTGTAAATAAATTTTTAATTGAATTTCGGGCCGCTTTTTGCCTTAATTTTTGTACAGCTCTTGAGGTAATATTTTTTTTCCTATTCAACGATTTTTTTTCAATTGGACCTGCGGCAGAAAGTTGCACTCGCCTTTGCAGAACTCAAGTGTGGCCGGCAGACTTATTATATACACTTTTTTTTCTTAGCAAATTCGGCTCGCTCCCTAGGGCAAAAAACACTTGAGAAATGTTTTTCGAGAGTTTCTGTCAGAGTTTCTTTTGGGCTGGGAGAATGTTTCTTGCAAATCACGCAAATGGATTGATTACGCCCCTTCGCAATTCGATTAAACTCGCTGTCCGTGAGCAACTTTCCGTTCTAATGAACCAAAAAAAAAATATATATATAGCCCCAGAGAACTCAATTGAATTAATTGAGAATTCTCTGTTCCCTCGTGGGTATTTTCGCATCCGAAAGATACTTTCGACTCGGCTCCGAAGCGGTTTCTTCACGCCTGAGATTTGACCAAATTCGAAATGGTTTCTGACGTCCAAGACGACGGCTTCGTCCGAATTGGGAACACGAAATTTAATTTTCCAACTTGATTGAGTGCGAAAACGCTTTTCCAGGCAAGTTTCGTTGCGACTCTTTTTCCACAAGGAGTTTTGGTTTGCGTTCACCTCTCACCGTGGGCCGAAGACTTGATTTTTGTACCTTCCTTTTTTTTTTTTTAAATATTATTCCATAAGCCATTGGCCTTCGGTGACCAGAAGCAGATTGAGTGAGAAGGGAACGGTGGCAGGGGCAGAACGGAAATGCAAAGCGACAGGCAAAGTGCGCAAAGAGCGGAACTGGAAAATTGTGTTTGCCTATTGACGGATGGTTTGGGCCAGGCCCGAACCCGAACAGAACAGTACTGAGGAGAACCAGTACTGAGGAGCCAACGAATGACTCTGTCTATCTACCTGTTTTTATCGGTAAAGAAAGGGAAGGGATGGGTAATTGCATTCTCTTCCTTATTTCCAGCTTGTCGACAAAATTGCCATAGCTTGGAGTTAACTAATAGAAAACTTGAATGTTTTCCGGATTTTAACTGAAGCTATTTTTAAGGGGAATGAGTTGGAGATACTTGGATTACAAGAAGATAATATTGAAATAATTTATTCAAGTAATTTTAACAAGTCTATGATTTTGAAAGACAAAGAAAACGACATTTTTTACTCTTAAATAAATAATTGAAAAGGTTTGCTAAGTAATATTTTAATAACAAAAACCGTTTCCTATCTATAAAATTATATACTTAATTCATAGGCAAGCTCAGAACCTAATAAATATAATATAAAATAAGTTTATTGTACACCTTCAAACCCTCAATTATTTCAGCAATTCCTACCCATTGTTACTGTTACATTTCGCTCCATTAGCGGTGTGCTTTATATATTAGGCTCCTTTACGGGATTTTCAGCTATACTTCGTCGTGAAGCTTTGTGTTCTCATCAATTTAATTCACTCAGCGCCGAGAATTCACAGTTAAACGCATTTGCACGACCGCTCCTTATGTTGTAGGCCCAAAGACCCCGCATACCCCGATATATTGCCACCTTTTTTCCGACCATCCATGAGAGGCCACTCAGCTGGCACGTTCTTTTTAATTTTCTGATAACTACAAATAGGTTCGACACTCGTGCAGCAAATTTTACCGCTGCTTTTTGGTATAAAGAGGGGGGTTTTCGAGGGCTTTCATGGGTTGTTTCAGGGGAAGGGGAGCTTGAATCCCGGAGTCCGTACACCCTCTGCATACGTGATGAGCCCAAACGGAGGTGATGGTTCTGCGGCCAAGATTTCAGCACGATTTTTGTTGTCTTCGATTACGTTTTTCTTACGTTCTTTTACCGGCTGTAGGAATGATTTTATTTATGCCCCGCTTGTGGTTGCCTCATAATTCAGCCCGTGTGTGTGTGTGTGGTGCACCATGGTAACATCAATTTTGGGTTCTGGCCCAGGAGCTACTGCTCCTTCCATTTCGTGCTCCTCTCAAATGCAATTTAATTGGGTTTACTTCGTTGGGCAAACTCTATACTCTACCCACTCTCATTCATTCTGTATTTCTCACTGTTTGCCGGTCTTAATGTCAAGGATTTCTCTATGCCGTTTCCTTTCCATGGCCAGCTTCAAGGCCACACGGATGGTGGGTGGATTGGCTGGTCGATGGCAGGTGAGACACTTTAGTGCCCCAGCACGCCTCAAGTGTCTGCGATTTAATTTTACGATATTTCTCTCCGCCTTTTCCTCACCTTTAGCTGTTGTGTGTTTTTGTTGTTGTTTTGCATAATTTCCAAACGAAACTTTAAGTTTCAGTTCACGTAGCCGAACGACCGCAGCGAACTTCAGCATTTTTACATTATTTATCAAGCACGCGATTCCATGTGAGCATCTCCGAACGATTCATTACGTATATATTTATTTTTATAGGGTTTTGCAAACATATTTTATTTTTGGCGGTATTTTTACTTAGTTTTTTTTGTGTGCGGCTGGTTTTTAGTTTGTTAAAAGGTTCAATGAACTGAATACAAAAGTAAATCAAAGTTCATCGTGAGGTGAGAAAAGCCATTCGAAAAGATAATTCAACGGAGTGGAAATTATGAAGTTTTTGGGGATTTATATAATAGGACACGAGTTCTCAGATTATTAGGTAAGAAGTGAGGTTTTAATTGTTTAATAAATTTAAATTAAAATAAGATAACTTTAACTATAGGGTACTTAAATTTATTTTTAACTAAAACGTATTAAAGGGCATTAATGGTTATTTATAAGATGAGCTACCTCATTCCGTCCTAAGACTCATTCTGTCACCTAAAATTCTCAAGTACGAATTCAGCGACAAACTGATACATTGATAAATGAGGATAGTTAAGATTAAATCATTCAGATGATGATGTTTTCTTTTTTGCTAGAAACTGAAGCACATGTATACTTAAAAATCCTGCAGCTTCTTTTTGGACAAAATCTTTATGTTTTTAATATTATATTGACCACACCATCCAGTCAAAACGAAGCTAATTTATTTTTCTAAACTATGTTTAATGCTTGTAAACCATTTATCTAAATATTTTGTTGTTATAATAATTACCAAAAACTAATTTAAATGAATACTTCCAATACACTCCCTAAACATCTAGCATCCCAGCCATGTGTGTGCCATTAAAACCATTTCCCATTAAGGAAACCCAAAGAAAACTTCAGCTCCTAATAGTTAACTCTCAAGGAAATTGCTAAAAAATCTAATTAAAATTCAGTAAAAAAAAATCCAATCAACCCCAAAGATCACCTCAAGATCTAATACACTTGGGATCTCTCCGCAATTATAGATCAACTGCCAACTGCAACTGCGAGGAAACACACCTTGTATAAAAGCCCAACACTCCCTAAACTCCGCAGCTAAACGTTGATTGTCCAACCAAAAAAAAAAAAAGATATATAAACAAAATAGCTGAAGAAATCCAAGAAAATATTATGCATAAAAGTGCCGGCAAGAAAAGAGTAAAGCGAAAATTACATAATAATTCTTTTTTTATGTGTCTGTCCATTCATTTGCCTTTGCGGCGCTTGCAAAATATATTTTTAAAGTGTTTATTTTTTGTTGTATTTTTTTTGTAAGTCAACTCCATTGGTCCGTCTCTGCCTAACGCTGTCTGGCCGTCTCTGTCGCTCGGCTTTTTTTTATGCTTGAAAAATTGGGACAGCAATTTGCACGCTCTCGGCGGCAGCAGCAACAAACAGCATTTGGAATATGTTTTTTTGATTCTAACGGAAGTCGGCTGGTGGCGGTGCTGCTTTTGGCCATTTTTGAGGCTTGGGCGCCGCTGATGACCCATGCTAATTGGCTAATTGCGTTTAATTGCCTCTTTAACATATATTCTAGCTGGGAGCCGGGAATTCGTTTGTTAATTATAATATTTTTCAATTTACTTTTTAATGTGTCCGGGAGTGAGTCGGCCCATTAGCAGGCGGCGGTACCATGAGGAGAGTGTATTATGAAAATTTAAATCTGAGTGTGAGTACAGGAAATGAAGTGTAGATGCGTTGTGGGATATTCTTAGAGAAAGAAATTTTATTCATTAAAAGGTGTATAAAAAGACTCACAGATACACATCCCAGAATATATTTAGGCATTTTCAATATATTTAAAAATATATAATGAAATAAAAATATATTTCTTCTGAATTTATTAGCTAAAAATCCACAAGGTTAAAAATATCTTGATAAGAAAACATATTTATTTTATAAAAATTAAAGCCTTTAGGCCACTAAAATCTTTAATACCACAATTAGAAAACCATTTCATCTCAATAAAACCACAATTTATGACATTCTATAAATTTCTTTCGAATTTATAACCTGAACTAGAACTTTAAATGGACGCAGAGAAAGTCTGGCCATAAACAGAGACTATGTCTGTTTGCAGCTCAATTCATGATATACTTTGCAGCCAGAGCTGGGGAAAAGATACAAATACAGATATACTGATACAGAAGCCACCGGAGCACTAGTAGCAATTAAAATATTGTGCATGGCAAACTGTGAACCAACCGAGAAGCACAACACAACAGCAACAGCAGCAACGGCTGAGGCAGCTGATTTATGAGCCACCCCAAAGGACGTCTGAAGGGCAGAGGGATGCAAAACTAAATTTAAAGAGCTTTTCCGCTCGTCTTTTCTCCCCCAGGTCTCACTCTATCTTCCGCCTGCCTGCGAGCTGCGAACTGTAAGCTGCAAATGCGTGTAATTTATGTCGCAGCCGAAAAAAGATAAATTCCAACCCAAAGTGGGGAAATAGAGCTATAAATGTAGCTGGCGAAATGTGATACGGAATGATTAATTTGATAGGCCCTAGAGCAAAAAAAAAACAACCAGCAGCAGCAGCAGCATTAGCAGCCTCCGCAGCTGAGCTCTGTTTTGCTTATTAGTTTGCGTATTTCATGGATACCCGGTTTCTGGTTGCTACTGCTTTTTCTGTTGCAGTTACTGGTGTTGCTGCTGCTGCTCGGACTAGTGCAACACGTTGCATGTCAATGGCCATAATTAAGCATGCGAAAACGAAGCAAATGAAAACAATGCGGGCAAACACACCACAAACCCCTCGAAGACCGTCTCCACTCTTCTTTTGCAGAGAGAAAAATTGGTGAGTTTTGTTAGGAAATAAAACAGTTTTCATTTGATAAACCGGGCTAAGTCTAACCCCTCCAAAACGTGGTCTTTCTAACTGGATTTTTTTGTAACCAAAATTACTTCCTCAATGTGTAGAATCTTTAAAATATTTATAATATAAATCCCTTGAGCATTATCATTCTGAACAATCCAAATTACTTTCTTCTTTTAGTGCACCAAGTTTCCATCTCTGTTTCCCGCTTTTCTGCACCCTCTCCCTGCCACTTTTCCGTGCATTTTGGTGGCAGCTCTGTTGGCCATTTTCATTAATGGTCTGACTGCTGCTGCTGCATTGTGGGGCGCAGTTGCCACCCCCTTTTTTTGGCCCACTCGCCATTGTCTTGCTGCTTGCATTGTTTTGGCTGCATTTTGATTTGAGCCACAGCATCCACAGATATGCCTCCGCTTTTCTCCCGACACCCCGGGGGCTATCATTATTTCAATGTTCATTGCTCGCTCTCTGTTGCTCCTACTGGCTTGCATTCTGTTGTTGTGTTTATCCAGCACCAAGAATTTGCAACCTCGAGTCGAAATCTCTTTCCTCTGTCACTGGGGGCACCAACGCCCACCCAGCTGAATCCGCCCTATTATTGCCCCATGACCTTTATAAGCTGCACTGTTGACCTTATTTGTTGTAGCTTTTCGTTGGGCCTGGCTTTAAGTGAAGCTGAAAACTGAGGAACTTAAGCCCCGGAAATTAGTTTCGAGTATTTGCCAAATACTCAACATAAATTTAAATATTTCCACTTGACGGGGTTTTCCTGTTTCCTTTTAAAGCTAATTTTTCACACGCTGTCTCAGCCCAGAACTCAACCCTTTTCAGGCAAATCATTCAAACGAAATTTTAAACATTTTCCCACCAAAATCTTTCTACCCATCTTTATTTTTACTTATTTAACTCTTCCCATGTTTTCTTTTCAGCTTGTTTAAAATGCGTTTTAATCTAAACGTTGTTAATTTAGTTGTTACGCTTCAGTCGAAGCCAAAGAAAACATACAAAATCTAGATAACAAGTAAATCATTTTTTATAAAGAAAAGTTATATGAGCGAAAAAGAAAAGAAAGAGAAGAGTTTCTCCAAAAAGAAATGGAAAATGCACTGTGGTGGGGGAAAGGGGGAATTCCTGCTTTGATTGCGTCTTGGACTTGACATGTGTAGGGAACATGTAATGGGAGAATACAGCAACGGGAGACAAAGAGCTAAAAGAAGAAGCAGCGGCAAGGCAATTGTTGCTGTTGTCGAGGCTAGAATTTATTATTTCCGCCAGCTTTAAAACTCCCCTTTTGCTGTTTTTTCCAAAAAAAAAAGTTGACAAGCCGCGAGGGATGCGGAAAGGTAAAAGGGGCGCCGGCAGGGGGACATTCAACAGGTACGCATGCGCAACGATCTACGTCACGCTGAACAGTATGACTTCCAGAAGATGAACTGCAGAAAACTATTAATACTATTTAGAAAGCAAAAAAGCTTAGATAATACCATAAAGGTATACAAATTTATGGAATTTTAAAGATTATTTATGTATTCAAATCAAATAATATAGTTAATTATGTTTTTGCTATATTGTTTTCCCTTAGAAAATCTAACTTGAGAATTTTAATAATAAATTTTAATGTAAATTTCTTTGTTAACATTGAAGTAATATAAATAATTTTATTTCAAGGTTTTTTTCTTTAAGATTTCTTAAGTTTAATAATAATTGAAATCTAACTAATGAATTTATATTTAAAAAATAAAATATATAAATAATTTTTAGGGAATTGGAAATTGGAAAAATATTGTTTTTAATACAATCGAATACACAAAATGTTGCTTAAATTACCAGAATCAGAAAATCTAATTTAGAGCTAATACTTATAGAATCTCCACTGTACTTGCTGGATCGCTGAGGGTGGCCGCTGAAGGGGAACGCGGACAAACGCAGCGAAACGCGTTCACTGCGGCTCTCAACTCTGTATATAGTATACTTTTTTCGTGGATGTTTTACTTTAATTTCGGTTTACCTTGTTGTTGCTATTTGCCATTGTTATTGTTGCTGTAGTTTTGTTATCGGCGCAATTCCGCCTTTTGAAATTTGCTGCTCTGCTGAGCGTTTTTGTTGTTATTGTTTTACACTTGATGAACTCGCTGGAAAAGCCACCGCTAAAAGCAAAAAACAAAACAAAAATGCACAAACGCAGACAGTGCGAGAAAGAGCCAGAGAGAACCTGTCGCTCCGTCTCATATTATATAGTATATACTATATATAGTCATGGTCTAGGAGATTCACGCTAACACACATTGTTTATTAACCAGTCTGCCTACAATTTTTGGCCAAAAGTCCAATTGTAGGTTCTTAAAGTTTACTCACTAATTCGGAAAGTGGTATCATTAAAGGTTACTGCATTTGGTCATAGAAGATTAATTAATTGTTGTTTTAAGTGATGATCCTTGTAATACATTTAAGCTTTAATTTTGGTTAAAGTCTTATTAACCTTATTAAATGTATTCGTTATAATACTTGGTAAAATTCCATTTAATAAAAAATCTATTTGCATTACCTTTTCATTTTCTTTCCAACGAAATAAACACACAGAATACAAAAAATTCTTCTCAAAAATATGTTAAACAAATAAATTTAATGAGTTTGTTTACGCTGAGCTGGAAAGCAAAAAAAAATTATGGAAAAATTCATATATTAAGAGTGCGAAAATAAATCTGAATGCTACTGTGAATATTTTATGTGCGCCGTTGATTAATTGAGTTAATAAAGAATCAAATGAACTTGTTTTGTGGGGGAAATGGTTCCCTTTAAATTTCAATTTGTGGTTGTGGTGGCCTTAAATAGCTTGCCCTACTCTTAGATTTTTCAGACAATTTTATGGCTACTTAGGCACTTGAATCGGCCTCTTTTTATATATGTATGAAGTAATTTTTCAATGGTCAAACGCTAATTGTACTTTATTTTATATGCACTTCATTTTGGCGGTCTGTCTGTTGGTTTTTCTCCTTGCTTTCGAGCCATTTAAATGATTGCCTAAACGCAAATAAAAGTTGACCAAAAAAAAAAAAGAGGGGAAAACCAGTAAAACTATTTCAATGTGTCAAACCAAAAGCGCTGAAAGGAGAGGGAAAAAGCGGCGAGATGACCAAATATTATGGCCAAATAGTTTCCGGCTTGGGAAAATGCCTAATGAGACTGCTGCGATGAAAGACGATTTCACGATCAGGCCAAAATGCAAAATGCCCAGCCACCAAGCTCACTCTGTCAGTCACTCAATCAGTCAATCACTCAGTCAGTCAGCCGGTCAATCAATCTCGCATTTGCTGAGGCTTGCCAAATGGAAATACTTGGCTAAGTAGAGCTGGCTGGCCATAGAGCTGGGTCCAGGCCAAATTGGAATGCCAATCCCGACACGAAGCTCCTTTTAAAATATTTCTCAAATTGTCTTGACAGTTGCAATTGTTACGGTTATTCAATCAAAACTCAAAAAAATGAAGAAAAAAAGAAGCTGAAACTAAAAGAAAAGAAATTGTTATGATTTCTTCAGCATCTTTGGCTCTTCACTCTTTATGCATTTCATTCATTGCACTTAGCCCGGGTGTATGAATAAAACATTCAAGCCAAGTTAACCCATTTCTGCATTTATCTTCGGTTCTCTCTCTCTCCGCTAGCATTATTTTCTTTTTCGGTCTTTTTTCCATGCAATTTTCGCACGAGTTGGCCGGGCTATAAATAAATATCACACTTGTCGAGAAAATTCTCTCTCTGTCTTCTCTCCCACGATTTATGTGGGAGCCATCCTGGGGATATCGGGGTGGCATGCTGGGGGTGCCCAGTGGGGCAATCAACTCCCCGATGCGTTGTATGTGTGGCCAGCGCCAAATGCACAAAATCAACAGACACATTTATATTCTTCCTTCTGCGCTCGGACACCCTTTTTTTAATGGCGGTCCATCAGTCTCTGCAGAAAGTTACCTGGTGTAACTTTTTTTTGCTGCACTTTTTTGGTGGAAAGAAATCGCTTAAAGCTAAAAGGTAACGATTTTTCTTACAACAGATTGGTGGCTTTAGTTTGAGCTCCTTTTTTTTTAAGAGTTTCCATTTATTCTTCTGTTAGCTTAACGTTTTTCTGGCTCTTTTATTTGTAATTTGAAGTAATAGTTAGCTCAGAGAAGCCAGGTTCGGAAAAATTTTTTTTTCGAAATTTGAAAGCTGGAATCGTTTGCCCATCGTTTGCCCATGTTTGCCCACCAATTAGTTTTTTTTGCCCACGTCCAGTTTTGAAGATATGAAAATTCGAAAAAGTTCGAAAATTTTCGAACTTCAAAAATTTGACTTTTTTCAAAATTTTTTTTTGGAAATCGCAATAACTTCGTTTGCCCACGTTTGCCCACCCTTTAGAATTTTGAAATTTTTTCAACTTTAGGAGATATGACACTTTAAAAATTTGCTCTGTTTTACCAAAGAAATAATGTATTGCCCACCTCCGAAAACTGAATATTTTTAGAAAAAAACGTTTGCCCACCCCTTAA